>JAJAGP010005900.1:0-27628 GCA_025084515.1 Ancistrus triradiatus | reverse complement strand
GTCTCCCCGGAGGGGACGGTCTCTGAACGGGTCTCCCCGGAGGGGACGGTCTCTAAACGGGTCTCCCCAGAGGGGACGGTCTCTGAACGGATCTCCCCAAAGGAGACGGTCCCTGGAAGGGCCTCTGAAGGACGGCCGGCCTCTGGAAGGGCTGCTGAAAGACGGGCAGCCTCTGGAAGGGCCGCTGAAGGACGGGCGGCCTCTGGAAGGGCCTCTGAAGGACGGGCGGCCTCTGGAAGAACCTCTGAAGGACAGCCGGCCTCTGGAAGGACCCCTGATGAGTGCACGGCCTCTGGAAAGGCCTCGGATGAGTGCACGGCCTCTGGGAAGGCCCCAGACGAGTGCACGGCCTCTGGGAAGGCCTCGGATGAGTGCACGGCCTCTGGGAGGGCCTCGGACGAGTGCAAGGCCTCTGGGAAGGCCTCGGACGAGTGCACGGCCTCTGGAGAGGCATCGGACGGGTGCACGGCCTCTGGGAAAGCCTCGGACAGGAGCACGGCCTCTGGGACGGCCTCGGACGGGTGCACGGCCTCTGGGAAGGCCTCGGACGGGTGCACGGCCTCTGGGAAGGCCTCGGATGGGTGCACGGCCTCTGGGACAGCCTCGGACGGGTGCACGGCCTCTGGGACGGCCTCGGATGGGTGCATGGTCTCTGGATCAGCTGACGCCCTTGGCTCAGTCACCGGAACTGCTGACGCCCTCGGTGCAGCCACTGGAACTGCTGATGCCCTCGGTGCAGCCACTAGAACTGCTGACTCCCTGGAGGCAGCCACTGGACCTGCTGACGCCCTGGAGGCAGCCACTGGAACTGCTGAGGCCCTGGAGGCAGCCACTGGAACTGCTGACGCCCTGGAGGCAGCCACTGGAACTGCTGACTCCCTGGATGCAGCCACTGGAACTGCTGACGCCCCGGATGCAGCCACTGGAACTGCTGACACCTTGGATGCAGCCACTGGAACCACTGACGCCCTGGACACAGTCACTGGCACAAACATCCGAGATGCATGAGTAGGCATGAGTGGGAGCGAATCGACCGTTAGTTTTGCGACAGTCCATGGTGCCGGAATCGGTCTAGAGCGAGGCGCAGGGGTCGGCGGCCACGACTGGTGCGCACAATTCCCATGTGTGGAGCTCTCTGGCTCAGACGTGGGGTCAGAAGGTGCAACGAACTCCTGTACGGAGCCAGGCGGCACTGACAGTGCAACCGTGGAGACCGACTGTTCTAACACGGGACTAACACGCGCAGGGGGCCCAGGTGCAGAACTAGGGGGCGCCACAGGCTCAATCATAGATTCGGTGTGGTCTGGGTCACGAATATTCACAACTAGGCGTTCGACTACGGAACCTGAGTGGTTAGAACGGCTCGCTCACATGACTTTTTGATGCACCTGCCGTTTAGATGCTTAGATGCGAAATCCACTGCCTGCATTTACCAGATGGCTTTCTTTTTGTTCTTTCCTTTATTATATTTTTGATTTTTAGGGATAAAGGTAGTCTGGGGGAATCAAGACCCTCAGACCGGAGTTGTCAGGAGGCAGCTCGGTAAGTTAGGACCCTAGAGTAGTAGGGTCAGCGTTTTGGTTGTTTATTGTTTTTTTTACTTTTACCGAGTTGCACCTGCAGCTCTGTGCCTTCATCCCTCCGTCGTTTCTTCACGCCGTCGCCCCCCCTCACCACGAGTAGGCTTATTAATTTCCCGATCGTGTCTGAAGAGGATGCAGAGTTCAATAACCACGTCCTCTTCACTTCCCTGCAACCGTGCCTCACCTCCACGGCCGCGTTTAAACTGCGGTGGAGCTGCACATGTTCACAGAAGCTCCATTCGTACAGCACTAGACATCACATCCCAAACTGAACGACCCTAACAGCTCAGGTACGGAGCTATTGGGTGACATTAACAGCTTAGATAAGGTGCAGCATGCACAGACATGAAACTAGGTGACACGTTTTGCTCTGATACACAATTATACAATGCTAATTGTGCCTATATGGAACCAGGAGACTTGACGTGCATGGATACAAAGTTA
This sequence comes from Ancistrus triradiatus, assembly GCA_025084515.1. NCBI lineage: Eukaryota > Metazoa > Chordata > Actinopteri > Siluriformes > Loricariidae > Ancistrus > Ancistrus triradiatus. Next base: position 25,601 of record JAJAGP010005900.1, on the reverse strand, counting down.
ACAAGTTCGGACACAAAGCTAACATGTTCAGATATGAAACTATGGGGTGCAGCATGCTCAGATACAGAACCAGGTAGCGACAATGGTTCGAGTAAAGCACAGCCAAATTGAGATATAGAGCCAACATGCTCGGCCACAAAATTAGATGCTGCTAACTGCTCAGTTACGGAACCAATGCACTCAAGTACCGAGCAGTAACGGTTCATCAATGGAGCTAACGGGTGTGGCATGCACAGATACGGGGCTATCATGAATAAAAACAGAGCCAGCATGCTCGACTACAAGGTTACAGGACACTAGCGGCTCGGGTACTGTGCTACAGGGCCCTAACAGCTCATCTATGGAGCTAACAGGCACAGCGTGCACAGATACGGGACTAGCATGTTCAAAAACAGAGTTAACACACTTAAGTACAGGTTTACCTGGTGCTAGTGGCTCAAATACTGTGCTACGGGGTGCTAACGGCTCATCGACTGAGCTAACAGTTGCAGCGTGCACAGATACGGGGATAGCATGCTGAAAAATGGAGTTCACATGCTCAAGTGCAGGGTTACCAGATGCTAGCAGCTCATCTACAGAGCTACACGACCTCTTCGAGGTCCTGGCAAGCAGGGACATCCTCTGGACATCCTCAGTGACAAGCTCTGGACATCCTCAGTGACGGGAGCGGCACTCTGGACATTCTAAGCAAGCGGCGTGGTGCTTTCGACAACTTCAGCGGGGTCTCTGAAGAAGATGATTCCTGGGGGAGCCCGGGAAACGAGGAACTCCTGAATAGTAGGGTGCTGAACCACAACTGGACAGGAGCCAGATGTGGCATCCACGACGGGCAATGGCGTGCTCTGGAGGGTCTCTGGAAGGAGCAAGGCACTCTGGAAGGTCTCCGGAGGAAGCATGCTCTGGGCAGGCCTGATCCTGGTGCTGACCCAAATCCTCCTACAGCCCGTGAGTGGAGAGTCTAGAAGGCGACAAGCCAGGTGGGGCTGGCGGAGATGGGCTGAGAGCAAAACTTGGATTCAAAGTCTTTTAAGAACTGATCCCTAGTTCTATGCACATACAGCGGCCAACACTTATAAGTCCAGTCCAAGGCAGGGAGTCACTGTGAGCAACAATTCCTCTAGAGGGGAATCAGGGAAACAGGAAAAATAGGTCTTGCACTGGTCCACAAAGTGTCGGCACTGATTAGGGTCCCCATCAAAAAAGTCTGGGAAACATGGCATAGGACTGGAACCCGCCATCTGCTTACTTGGTGGTAGCATACTGTTATGTGTGCAGCAAGGTAGAGGCAGGCAAGAATGCAGGCTCCAGTCAGAAATTAAAAGGTTTATTAAGGATAATAATGAAATAATAATGATAACAATAACTAAGAAAAACACAGCAAACTAAAGAGAAGAGAGAACCAAGAGAAAACACAATGACATAAAACCTGGTAGCCAAACACAAAACAAACCTGGCTTGTCTTGAAAATATAGACATAAACCACAGACAAGGCTGTAAACAAGAAAGTCCGGGGGCGAATGGCGTCGCAACAAAAAAAACAATAATCCAACCTGGCTTGCCGTGGCTTGGCAGGGCATGGCATGGAAACACAGAACACACACACGGTAACTCGACTGTGGCCGAGATTATAGTACCGAGACTCAACTGGGAAAACAGGAAGCTTATATATCCAATATCCCAGCTTTACTTGGTTAGCAATTAACATAAACAACCAATAATAAAACAGAAACCAATCAGAAACGTGGTCAACAACTGCAGTTAGGATCCAGTCATGGGTGGGCGGTGTAGTGCTGGTAGTCCTGGTCGCCCACAACCGCAAAAACAAACAAAAACCGGGGGCGGGGCATGGATCCTAATAGGCTAGGCCACTCCAGTACCTTGAAATTTTTTTTACAGAGCCAGTCCTTCGTTGCCTGAGCAGTGTGTTTGGGATCATTGTCATGCTGGAAGGTCCAGTCATTAATAGAGGATTAATAAAGTGATCTCTCTCTCTCTCTCTCTATCTCTCTCTCTCTCTCTATCTATCTATCTAATTACACTGGCATAACACTCATGAACATATCTACTGTCTTATCAGAAAATCTGACTCTGGTCAGAATAATAAATATTTACCCACCTTAAACTGTATACATGAAATCTTTCATTAAATAAACACAGGTCAACATGACATGACCTCAAGAACATGTTAGATTTGACAGAACAAATTCCATGATACTAATCATGAGCACTGTGCAGATATTATCAGAGGAATTCTACAATCCACTTACTTACTGAATCAATGAAAGTAACAGCATTTTGTCACTTCTTGACATAGTAATAATCATATGTATACAGGGGATCATGATTCATGATTAATAGTTAATGAAATTTACTACATATACAAAACTGTTTTATGCCAGATACTACAATATATAGTTTTGAACTAATACATTATGTGCTGGGATTACAACAGTTTATGTTAGGAATTTATAATAGAAATTAAATCACCACCCATCGTCTTGTGAATACAGTTAATCTAAATATGTCTGTGAAAGACTGCCTAATTAATCATCTCCTTCTCAGATATGCTTTTGTGAAGCACCACTAAATTAGCATTAGCCACGGGCAGTAATAAAAATCTGTTGAAAAACCAGAAGGGCATGCAGAATAAACTCTTCCCTTCAACGCATGATATCTCACTCCAACTTTACTCATTGCTGATTTAATCACATTGCCTAAACTCCTTAAAGTGGCTGTATGAATAAATGTCACTTTACATGCAGTTGTTTAATGTGCAAGGGATTTCGTTATTCAAAAAGCATTGACAGATCACTGAAAAGCAATAACAGGTCATAACAGACTGATTTAGACCATTACATCAGAGACGCATAAAATAATCTGTCTCAGTTACTTTTTTTCTACTAATCTATTCCCAGACTTTTTTTTAGACATTATTTATAAGCATTATATCAGGCCAGTAAATAATTTCATACAAATGCAGTTGTTACAACCCCTAATTTTAAACCCCAAGATTTTATGATTTGTTCAGTGACTTTTATTCGGTGTGATGAGTAAAATGGATACAATCTATTTTTAGCACATAGATAAGCAGTGTAGGATTAAGGACCCAGCAGTGGCACTCAATGCTGGGATTTGTAATCATAATTTATCTTCCCCTGTCTTATCAAAAGTCAGTGCCTGTAGCTGTCTTGATATTCCAGTGCTACTAAAACTCAGTGGAAATAAGTAATAATACTTCTTTTGCACTCCCAGTTGTTCCCCCAATCTCACTGAAAGTAGAGTAAAAAGTAGATCAAAACAGCAGCTCTCTCAGTTTACATAAGTCAAAATGATGCAACTGTATACAAATCACATTTGAAAATTTTTATTCCAGTGTTAATGCAACACACAATTAGAAACACATTCGTTAGCACATTTGTAGTGTTCACTACCTCTACCGTGGTGAATATAAAGACTAATGAACTAGCTCTCTTTAATTCTGTTACATGGCCAAACCCTGGTTTCCCCTTCAGTCATCTCCCCAGTAAGCAAGCTGCACTGCATTGCCAACAATCCCCTGGTGGACCACGTGACTGTCGCCGACCAATGCGGGAGCCCTTTCCAGACCATGGGCTCCGGATTGTTTATTGAGAACACCTGAATTACGCTCTTTATAAGCTCGGCTGTGTGAGACCCTCTTTGCGAAGTATTGTCGTGGTTCTGCCCGATCGTACTGAGTGGTCCGTTTTCCTCATGGTTCTGTGGATATCTATGTGTTTTGCTTCCCATTCTGCCGTTATTTCCATGGTACTTCCGAGCATTCCAGCGCTCACCCTTCCTCGCATTCATCCGGGTTTTCATCCTGTTTTGCACCTTAGTTTGTGTTTTCCGGTTTGCTCTGTTTCTTTTTTGCTGGCCTTTTTGGGTATTCCGGTTTAATAAATGTACCATTGTACTGGAATCTGCATGGGTCTCTTCTGTTCGTCCGCCCACTCGTTACATAGTCAGAATGCTTTTTTTTGCTTTTGGTTGAGTTAAAATAGGCAGAATATATTTGTTTATATTCTTCTCATTATTATTATTATTTTTTTTTTCTTGTCTTTAAAGTGTTTGTACATATATCAGAAAAGGAAATTTCATGGGACATGAAAGTCTGCATGCTTTTACTCACCAAAATGTTGCAAGATTCCTACAGCTAAGAACAGCCGTTGGCTATACATCCTTTGTTTACCTGTACACTGGATCGCGATCATGTGGCAGTGCCATGGAAAGAAAAGCAGAAATTCAGCTTTGGAATAAAAATAAGAAACACAAACCTCATTTACCTGGTATCACAATGGGCAGTGTAACATCATTGGGCAACATAATGGATGAGCTCTTAATGTTGAGTATTCAACTCCAGACTCGTGTGCTTTGTGAAAACATGACTGAGAGCTGAGACTCCAGACTGTATGGATTCACTGGATGACTTTCACATTGTGTATACAAACAGAAACACTGCCCACTGCTGACTGACTTCGTAAGACCACCTCCCCGCTTGCTATATTTCCTTTTGAACCACAGAATGGACAATACCACAGATTAGGCCAGTGTTTCTCAATCCTGACCCTGGCACCCCACCGCTCTGCATGTTTTAGTGTTTCCCTGCTCCCAACACCCCTGATCCAACTACTCAGCTCATTTACAAGCCCGTTATTGAGTTACAGTGGATGTGTTTAAACAGGAGAAGCACTAAATTGTGCAGAGCAGTGGGGCGCCAAGACCAGGATTGAGAAACATTGGATTAGGCAGAACCGCACAAGAACAATCATACAGAGGACAAAATAATTTCTCTTTGTACATCCCTACACAATGTGAACCTACTTTAGACTTACTTTAATCTTAAACTTCAACTGTCATCTCGCATTGCCCACAGGTTGAATGTAAATATAAATGTGTAACTTGTTGTGTTCTGACTCCTTGCTGAGCATGGGTGCCATGCATCTTTTACATTTAAATGATCTATATCTAGTGTAATTTGTGTAATTATGTGTATTGCTCTGGGTATTTTGTGTATCAGTTTGTATTAGAGTGTCAGTTTGTATTACTTTTTACATGCTATTGTAGTGCCCATATTTCCCTGTGGGAATTCTGTTTGTCTGTCTGTCTGTCTGACCATCTATCCATCCATCCATCCATCCATCCATCCATCCATCCATCTCTGCACAGTCGTTAGCAGTTCATATTGTATTTCAGTGAGTTGGTGGGGAATACATTTAAGCTCTGAAATAAATTAGTAATTATGAATGACACACTCAAATAATTGACTTTAACATGGAATTAACTCTGGATCATTGGAAGAGCAACTCTTCACATGTAAATTAATGTGGACACTAAAGGTTACCAATAAATGAATCTAAGGGTACTTCATTGAGCAACACTGATTGAAATGTCACAAGCAAGCACTTCAGTTGCTAACTCAGGACGATAGGAGGTGCGTGTTGATAACAATGTGCTCTGCTGAGTGTAGAAATTCCCTCTGTGAAATGTGCATTAGTGAAGCGGGGTGCAGTATTATTACTTGTGTGATGTGGGAAAGCTGACAGTGTGAAGTTTGGAATTTCTCCTGTGTGAAATAACAGTGGCATATCATATTCCTTTGAGCAAATCACAATAACCCCACAAATAACACTTTTCAGGATGGTTAACAAATACACAGAAGTGGGTAAAATTCAACAACTAACTCAAAAGAAAAACTATCATTGTCATCAAACAACTGCTTAAGCATCATATTTCTTCCAATGGTTAGTACATAATTTAAAAAAATGCAAAACTTGTCAATTATAAACTAACAACTGCATCAGTGGCTTATTAGAATTTCGTGTCCTTCTTTATTCTTGATGATCCTTACATTGGCACAAGCTGACAAATACTTTAAGAAATATTTTATAAGATCTAAATGAAATGCTTTATACACTCTGTATTTTTATAAGACCTTTGGTTTCTCAAAATGATTCCTCTTGCTCTGTTTTTTGTCACACTGGACCTAAACACACACACACACACACACACACACACACACACACACACACACACACACACACACACACAGTTATGGGGGTCAGAGATTTCCTTTACTGAGTTTAGGCTGGAACCCAATATGCAGACCGAAAGACTGGCGAGACCAGGCGTGACTAGGTAAAAGGTATTTATTTACAGGTAAAATATACGTGTGCAAGGATGAACAGAAACTAATAACTCGGTGGAAAATAAACAGAAACGGAGGCGAAAAATCCAACGGGGAAGTCCAGGAAACAGAACCGGAACGACGGGGTGTAAATGGTGCGGTGGCGGCTTGTGGACCTGAAGTGGCTACTAGCGTAATCTGAGAAACATGGAATGTGGGATGAATGCGAATGTGATGAGGTAATTTGAGGCGAACTGACAATGAGTTAATGATCTTATTGATGGGGAATGGACCGATATACCTGGGCACAAGTTTCCTGGACTCCCCTTGCAGCGGAATATTCTTAGCCGAGAGGCAGACCGACTGTCCTGGAGTGTAGGTAGGGCAGCGACGGTCAGCGGAGTGCTGGGTTGTACCATGGGCCTTGATCAGAGCCGCTCGGGAACACGAAGGGAACTGCCACCTCTGGTTCTGTATCTTGGAGCAGGGGTGGTTGGTAGCCCAGAGATGCCTCAAAAGGTGACAGGCCCATGGCGGAGTTGGTCAAGTATGGCCGTACTCGGCCCAACCCAGCTGCTGGCTCTACCTGGAGGGGTCTCAGGCAGACAAGCAGCGCAGAGTGTCTTCGATTTACTGATTGGCCCACTCGGCCTGCCTATTGGACTGGGGGTGAAAACCCGAGGTGAGGCTAACCGTAGCCACCATGGACCTGCAGAACTCTTTCCAGACCTGTGATGTGAATTGGGTCCCCCGGTCCAGATGGATTCCATGAATCTTAAAAACATGGGCAAACATGATGTTAGCCGTTTCCATGGCAGTGGGGAACTTGGGCAAGGCAACAAGATGGACATGCCTTTGAAAAGCGATCCACGACCGTGAGGATGGTGGTCTTACTATCAAACTCGGGGAGCTCCGTGATGAAATCGAAGGCAAAGTGGGACCATGGGCGGAACGAGACCGGCAGAGATTGGAGGAGACCAGCCGGGGGCTGGTGTAAGGCCTTGCAACGGGCACACTCCTTGACATCCGCCTCCATGGTGGGCCATCAAGGACATCGAAGAGGAGCTCCGTAAATGAGATCTGTAGCAACAGTAACTGTGCCCTATGCTCCCAGCTATGAGCTAGCTCTCCTGCAAAATTTGTTCAGGATTAAGTGGATGAGAAAGTGAATGAATGAATTAATGAATATTGAGTTATGGCATACCTCTGAGTTCAACAACTTAGATCTCATATCTTGAATGAATCTCCAATTTTGTGACTGCCATTCTACCCATTAAGCCACACCAATATGTCACTGGTTATGATTCAGTATTGGTTTAAGTAACATAAACAGCTTCAGAAGGCAAATATATTTTGTGCTTGAACACAATGCAAAACCAATGTATAAATGTATGAATCAGTGAATAAATGAAAAAATCAACAAATCACTTCCAGACAGTTGTTAAAAGTGATACACTATAGTATTGAAGAAAAAGAAAACATACTGAATAGTTGCCTAATTATGAAGCTCTTTACTAAACAGCTAAACTGCACAAGCAAGCTCTTAAAAGAACTGCAAACAATGCCTAGGCTCCCTTGTGGGTAGGCTAAAGAGAAGGTACATTAACTGAAAGTGACTTTCTCATGGTAAGTGAGTAGATTAAACAAACGAATAGCACATAGATGTAAGACACCTTAATGTCAGCATAACTCTAAACATAGTAATCAAAAGCCTACATAAAACATAAAATGAAAACAATGCATGATGTGTGTGTGGGGAAGGCCATACCCACCTTTCTTTATCCTGGGAGGTTGCCAGTGCTACATTATAAATAAATTGAAATTGATCAATTACAACACTTCCAGTCCTTCTGTTGTGTCAACAGACAACTCACCCGGGTGGAGAAAGATATCTTGGCAAAGGGATTAAATTTTGCTATCACACCAAGACAAGTCTCGGTAGTAGAACTCATTACAACCATGGAATCAGCAAACTGCAACAGCAAGATTGTAGCCCTGGAAAAAGAACTATTGCACATGAAAGTTTCAGCCTCCCTTAGCAACACGAAGCCACCGCTGTCTAACATCAGCAGAGATGAAAGCGATGCACTCATGACTCTCTGTAAGGACAATAACATCATCCTTCCAGCAGACACAGGCAGATGCACTGTTTATTAAACTAGACAGATTATCATGAGAAAGTTATGATACTACTTAGAGATATAAACACTTATGAGCCACTAAAATGAGATCCTGGTAGTGGTTACAAGAGAAAGGTGATAGATTGTCTGAAGCTTTTAGAACAGGACAATGCCATTGAGTGATCTTTGTACCATAGATTATACCCATAGGAGGCTACACATAGTCAGTATGGTTTGCCTATGATCCATATAGAGGATGTACCATTACAGCCCATGTTTGTTTTGGTTGTTGTCCAGGTGTGTTTACTCCAGGAACTATTAATTGTTACCTACATACAGGGGTCAGTACCATAGGAAGAAACATTGATGAGCTATGGGTGCCTCAGTTTTTCATATCATTGCAAACATGTAATTGAGTGGAAAAGAAGACACGAATATCCTATTCAGGAACATCACATAGCCAATGGTTCAGATATGTGGAAGACACCTGGGTTAAACGTATTTTGGTTACAGTTTGGGTCAGCTTTGGCCTGCCTGCATTGCCATGCCTTGGTCATATGGTGTGTCCAGTGGGCTGTTCAGCTGGGCTGGGCTTTGATCCCTTTGATCTTGAGTTGTGCATCATTAAACTAAGGGCAGAGCTGGGGATTCATAATCAGAGTTTTGTGGTGATCTGGGATGTTGGGCTGTTGTCTTCTTGCCTCTCAGGTGTGATCACTCAGGTTTGTTGGTTGCTGAGGAGGTGGGTTGCTGATGTGTCATGTGATCCCTCTTAGCTGTGTTAACTTCTGTTTCTTCCCATTCTAGTTATGCGGTTATACTTAATTCTGCCAGAGTCTCATGCTAAACTTGCACAAATGTCTTCTACTCAAGAATAATGACGTCCCTTTTTGAGTCTTGGTCCTCCCAAGGTTCTTACAATGTTTTTCCTTGCCACTGTAACCATAGGCTTGCTCAATTAGGGCTTTGAGATAATATAAAATTATACAGCTGCTTTGAGACAATACTCCATTGTAAAAAGTGCTATAGAAATAAATATGTCTTTGACTTTGGGCTTTTGTCTAAGCCAGTAAGATGCCCAAACAGTTCTCCAGAAGGTTGAAGAGAGGAGAAGGACAACCACTGTCTAAGCGTAAACCAGTACTGATTCCATATGTGGCAGGAATAGCAAAACAATTGAGATGCATATTTTACAAATGTGTCTCAGTTGCTTTTAAAACCCAAAACATGCTACATCAGAAACTGGAGGATTTCCCCAAGGATTGGGTCCCCCGGCACAAACAGAGCAATATAGTGTATATTGTTAAGTGTCAGGACAATTGCTGGGAATTGTACATTGGGAAAACCAAACAGCCTCTGGCAAAACATATGGCACAACATCGAAGAGGTACCTCATCAGGTGAGGACTTCAAAGTTTACTCCCACCCAAAGGCCAGTGGCCTCTCTTTCAAGGATGAAGATGTATGCATCCTTGATAGGGAAGAATGCTGGTTAGAATGGGAAGTCAAAGAGGCCATCTATATGAATAGGGAACATCTATCCTTGAACAGAGGAATGGGTCTAAGATTATACCTCTCACCATCTTCCAGTGCTGTAATTGCAGGTATTCCCCAATCCTATGTGAATAGTATACATGCCCATTGTAAATAATAGACATGGCAATATGCATATGAAACTAATCACTAGTTCCATTAATTAATATCGTTGTGACTTGTGTGTGAAATTAAACTTAGCTCCGCATGTCTACCAAACCACTTCCAGCAAATGGTGTCTCCAAAATGCAAATTCTTTTTGAATCTGGTTGTTAAAGGTACTTGTTCGATTAGCCATCTCAGCAGTACATCAGCCATAGTGAGTGAGGGCATTAAGTCATGTCGGTGAAGGTCGCCTAATAATTGGTGTAGATGGTTATAATTGGTATAATAATTGGTTAGATGTGTACAGTCAATTATTGGTGTGTTTACAAATAATTGGTCTCTTCCTTTTGAATAAACGCAAGCGTTTGGGGTGATGATTCTCTGCTAATGCTCATTATAGTATAAATTTGTCATTTTCTTTGACATACAAGACAAATGTACATATTTAAAGAATAAAAAGTCAGGACACCTGGACATGGACTGAAATACAGGATTGTCCCAGGAAAAACTGGTCATCTGGTCACCCTGTACATATGTGATTACTGGGATCTTGTAGTTCAAAAACAAAATCTGAAAAACAGGAAACCTAAGTGTTTTTATTTTCCATATGATCTCCTTGACTAGGATAAACTACAGAGATATTATTGAGTTAATAATATTTAACTCTTCAGTCTTGTCATAAAGACTGAAGCTTTAATCTCAGATTTACTGTTTATGATCAGCTGCTCATTTATACAGTACATATAACAACTAAATGCAGTACCGTATTTTCCGGGCTATAAAGCGCACCGGGTTATAAGGCGCAATATCAATGATCGACTGCTAACGGATCTATTTTCATACATAAAGCGCACCGGGTTATAAGACGCATTAAATGAAACAAAACTCTTAAGTTCCGTCGGAAGCTCAGTTTGGTCTTTACCTGGCGCAGGGCGTCTTCTTGCTTCCTCCACTTCCGTATCATTGATTCGTTAATGTTGAATTCTCTCGCAGCTGCTCTATGTCCATGTTGTACTGATAGTGAAAATAAATGAATGAATGCACACACCCTAATGCTGAAGCACATACCATATTACTCCGCGATGTTTCCTGATTACGGTGGCCGTGAGCTTCGTAACCTACCAAGACCATGCTAAAACATTTTGACAGATTTATGAGCGCCGTGTACCATCTACAATTGGTTCTAGGTCAGAAGGCTCAACCAGAATTAATTCATACATTAGACGCACCACATTTAAAGGTGCACTGTCGATTTTTGAGAAAATTAAAGGATTTTAAGTGCGCCTTATGGTCCGAAAAATATGGTACATTTCTGTGAGTAAAGAAAAATTAATTACTTGTTCCCTAATCTATAGGTGTACACAAAGTGGTTTGTTTTGTTTAATTCCCCACTTGCTGAGTTGAAAATTGTGTATACATACCATGAATTTACTCAAAGTGCTCATTTGACTGTGCCCAAACATAACATTGTGCCAATCCACTTTACTGTGCCTCTCAATAAACTAGCAAAACAGCAGTAGTATGCGCCGAGTTTAATCAGCATGATGATACACTTAATCTTAATTGCCCATTTACAGAAAATTAACAATCAAAGCATGAGATTTTATTTCTGAACTCTTCCAGGCAAACTTGCATAATGTATGTACCTGCACCTTGGAACATCGTTTATGAACAAAATCTTCATTCATCTTGCATGTTTACTTTAGTGCGTATCTTATTCCAAACTTATTCATTCTTTTTTGAAGATTTTTTTTCTTTTCTGCTTTTTTCCCCCCTTTTTATGTAATCTACCGAATTCCCATTTCTGCAACGAAGGTTTTTAGCTATCATTGCACCTGTCAACCGCTTGCTAAATGAAATGGATATGAGTAAACCACTGCTTACTTTTGAGCTACAAATAGTGTCATAAAATGAAAACAGTTTATTTTCTATCATCATTTCCTGATGCCTGACAGATTGGTAAGTGTGGGAATTGCAAAATCTGTAATGTGAAATGATGCTTGCCTTTGCACTGAATATTTGCAACTCCCTGAAGGATACAATGTATAAAGAAGATCATCCCTGAACAGAAATGCTGAGCTGGAAAGGGACCCAGGTGGTTATAAAAGCAAAATCCGAATATGAAATAAATCTTATTGGCTTGGTGAAAATATAATTTAAGACAGGATTAATTAAATAGTCATCATTATCAGGTTCAAAACCCCCATATGGGAAACAAGTCAGATTGTATAGGATTTACTGCATTTCAGTGACTGGAATGATTCAGCGGTTAAGGTTCTAATCTACTGACTGAGAAGATTGTGAGTTCAAACCCTAGGGTAATCGACATTCCACTGTTGAGAATCTTTAACTCCTTAAGTCGTCAACTGCCCAGCTTAATTGTGAGTTGCTCTGGAGCTAAAAATTACAGCAAATATAGGAAATAAAAACAATTAATACAGTTGAATAGACAATAGAATATAAACACAATGTAATTTATTATTTTTCAATAAATTCATTTAACTGTACAACCACAAAAAATATTTTCAGAATGCATGCTGTTAAAATTAACATGTTGTGTTTACAGCTGTTAAGCTGTTAAAACTACCCAAAATTAGCCTCTGAGAGCCTTTTTATAGAATATCAGGGGAAGCAATTTTTCATAATTTTTTTCACTTTGTGTCAATTCTTTTACTTGTGTGTTTATTTCATAGAAAAGATTGTAAAGCAACATTAAGTTTAAGGCACTTAACTGCAGTATATGCTCAGTATTGTTCTTACAGTTATTTATTCTAAACAATAATCTAATAGACTATTTCCACAGAATATAATCTGTACCATAAGAAGTTGTGTACAAGTTTATTATTTTTGTTGCTTTTTTCATATATGTGAAAACTATATATGAAAAATGATGATGGACTGGTACCCTGTCTAGGGTTGGTTCTGCCTTACACGCTGTGCTGCATGTCCCCAGCTCCTGGCGACCCTGAATTAATTAAGCAGGTATAAAAGTGAGTGACATAATGCATTCTGAAACAGAGACCAGCAGAAAAGGCTCTCCACCACAGATATTAGAAAATTTTAAATTATAAAAATTCTGAAAGAAGTGCTTGTTTGTTTAATTCCAGAAGATAAAAGAGTAAAATCTCATTATTATCATTACCATTAACAAAGTGCAGTTTGTTTCAAGGGTAGGAGCTGAAATATTAAAATGGGTTGCACATATTGCGAAAAGAGAGATTCCACAAATGCATTGTTTTAGAGTTGAGTCTAATTTTAGAGTACATTTATATTTTCATCTTTACTCATTTAGATTTTACTCTTTTATCTCCTGGAAATGAGTTCCAATCTCAAGTCCTGCTGGCCTTTCTCGAGTCACGAATCGAGACCAATTCGGGCAGTCCATCGAGAGACGAGTGTGAAGCACTTGGCAGGGAAAGTAGGACTCACCGAGGATGTGGTCCGGAGGTGGTCGGAAGATGCCTGGCACTCCAGAGAAGTCATGGGTCATGAAACCGATCATGGACAGATTCTACGCTCAAGTAAGCTGCCACTGTTGGGTCCTTGAGCAAGACCCTTAACCCACAATTGCTTAGATTGTAAGACTCTATCAATTGTAAGTTGCTCTGGATAAGGGCGTTTGCTAAATGCTGAAAATGTAAATGTAAGTTTAGTTTACTCATCTTTACAATGTTAGCAGATGATGAATATAACTTCATAATTGCTGACTGTTCAGCTTATAGTAGCTAGCTGGCTAGCATTAGCAGTAAAGATATTTATACGAATTTATAAATATATAACTCATAGTTGTGTAATCGAGTTGTGAAAGTGAAGATCAGTAGTGTAATCTGTGGTAGCCTGGTGGTTAAGGTACAGGACTATGGACCAGAAGGTCCAGGGTTCAAATCCCACCTCAGCCAAGCCACCACTGTTGGGTCCTTGAGCAAGACCCTTAACCCACAATTGTTTGGATAGTAAAACTATATCAATTGTAAGTCACTCTGGATAAGAGTGTCTGCTAAGTGACATAAATGAAATGTAATGTAATGTAAATGTAAAAAAGATGAATTAAAAAAGTTAATGAAACTATAGATTCTGTCATCGCATTTGTGGCTGCTGGAATTTACAAGCAACTTAATTAGCATCTATTCAGTTGACACATTAACATGTATTGTTCTGTATGTTAATTTTACACTAAAATGAAGAGGATTTGGCAGTCAGCCTCTGTTTTCTTACCCATTTGAATCCTAATGGCATACAGTGGTTCTTGAAACTTTGTGAACCCTTTAGAATTTTCTATATTTCTGCATAAATATTATCTAAAACATCATCAAATTTTCACACAAGTCCTAAAAGTAGATAAAGAGAACCCAGTTAAACAAATGAGACAAAAATATTATACTTCGTCATTTATTTATTGAGGAAAATGATAATTTGAAGGTGGCATTAGAGTCAATAATTTCAATCAAAGGGATGACAATCAGATGTGAGTAGGCACCCTGTTATATTTAAAAAGCAGGGATCTATCAAAGTCTGCTCTTCCCAACATGTTTGTGGAAGTGTATCATGCCAAGGAGGTTTCTGAGGACCTCTAAATCATCTCTAAAGTGTTTGGACTCTACCAATCCACAGTCAGACAGAATTTATACAAATGGAGGAAATTCAAGACCATTGTTACCCTCCCCAGGAGTGGTCGACCAACAAGGATCACTCCAAGAGCAAGGTGTGTAATAGTTGGCGGGTCACAAAGGGCCCCAGGGTAACTGCTAAGCAATTGAGGGCCTCTCTCACATTGGCTAGTATAATGTTCTTGAGTCCACCATCAGAGGAACACTGAACAACAATGGTGTGCATGGCAGGGTTGCAAGGACAAAGCCACTTCTCTCCAAAATGAACATTGCTGCTGGTGTGCAGGTTGATAAAGATTACGTGGACAAGCCAGAAGGCTACTGTAAGAATGTTTTGTGGACGGATGAGACCAAAATATAACTTTCTGGTTTAAAAGAAAACCGTTATGTTTGGAGAAAGGAAAACACTGCATTCCAGCATAAGAACCTTATCAGATCTGTGAAACATGGTGGTAGTAGTATCATGGTTTGGGCCTGTTTTGCAATGACGGTTTGCCATCATTGATGGAACAATGAATTCTGAATTATATCAGAGAATTCTAAAGGAAAATGTCAGGACATCTGTCCATGAACTGAATCATGCAGGCTGTGGATTCACATTGCCCAAGAAGAAATGTCATACTTTCAGATTGAATATATGCATTTTCCTGGAAAAGTCCATTCTTTTCATGACATTGTTTACAATAGAGGTTGTCTTTAGCAGGTCCAAGTCAAAGTCAGACCGTAATCCAATCAAATGTTGGGGAAGGACTGCGCTGAGCACCGTTAAGTGAGGGAAGGAAATCACCAACATTCCAGAATTGAAGCTGTTCTGTAAAAAGGAATGGGCTAAAATTCCTCCAAGTCGGTGTGCAGGACTGATCAACAGTTACAGGAAACATTTAGTTGCAGTTATTGCTGCACAAGGGGGTCACACCAGATACTGAAAGCAAAGGTTCACATACTTTTGCCACTCACTAATATGTAATATTGAATCATTTTCCTCAATAAGTAAATGAAAGAAATCTAATATTTTTGTCTCATTTGTTTAAACGGATTCTCTTTATCTATTTTAGGACTTGTGTGGAAATCTGATGATGTTTTAGATCATAATTATGCAGAAAAATTGAAAATTCTGAAGGGTTCACAAACTTTCAAGCACCACTGTAGATGTTAATCTCTCACTGACCTGAACATTGAATATTGTTTCACAAATACACCATTCTAAGACTTCAGCATCCTTATGGTGAAGAGGGGCAATGTTTCATAGTGGGCCTCTGTAGTCTCTTTCCATTTTCTACAGTTAGATCTTAATGCAAACTGGCATTCCTAATTATTTCTAAATGCATTTGCAACTGTGCACCAAACATAAAGTGAAGCCTCTGCCATATCATGCAGGCTGTGGATTCACATTGCCCAAGAAGAAATGTCATACTTTCAGATTGAATATATGCATTTTCCTGGAAAAGTCCATTCTTTTCATGACATTGTTTACAATAGAGGTTGTCTTTAGCACTGAAGCATGAGCTCTGGTTGGAAATTTACAGTCTAAACCCGTTATCTCACGTCTGTTTCATGGCAAGAGGCAAGTTTGGCGACTTAACAAGGTTATAAAAAAAAATAGACAGTGATGTTTACTGTGAGGTTCATACCTGATGCTAACATAAAGTGTTTTACTGAGCATATGATCAAACAATCACATTTACAATGTACATAAACATGTACAGTTTCTATTCATCTACACAAATTTGAGAAATAGTCCGTGATTGACGATTGTTTCTGTGACACGAAGCACATGAAGTCCAGTCTGCAATGAATAACAGCAAACTCATTATAAGATAAGTCTGTTCACTCTGCTGACATCTTGGTAATGCCACCGGACAATTATTTCCAGCAATACAAAGCCAGATTCCTATCTCTTTGAAAGGGAAGAGACCTATATATCTGAAAATGAAAGAGAAATTAAGGTTTAAAAATGCATATTTAGAATTGATGATATAATATGACAAAAATTATATAACTTACGTTGTTGAATTCAAATAACACAGAAAAATACTATTTCTTAAGTTTACTCTAGCTACTGTGCATGTGCATTCAAGCCACTACAAAGGGGCCAAGCTTTTTTTTTTAGTCCTGAACACTCTATAAGCTTTCTGTTTGTTTGATTTTTCTTTTAAAATAGATAGTTTTGATATAACAATATGGGGAACCAAATCAACTGTACAACTATTTAGCCATGACTTAGTTACATTAGGTATGTGATTGAGAAATACTTTTAATTTAGCTTCGTCAAGGCTTACATTTACAATGTTTTGTAGACTAAGAGATTGTTGAAACCAAGATAACGATAGATATTTAACACTAAACTCGGACTGTTTGTTTCCTACCGCCCCAATGCCTACTTTTAGTAACTATCAACCTCTATATTTATACAGGCAAACTAAAAAAATTTCCAGGTATCTTGACTGCAACCTACTTAATCCCAGGCTCTTGAATGGCTGGGACAATGTTGCCTTTACCATGACTTGTCTCAGCTCCAGAAGGATGACCCATGCTTAACACATATATCAAGCAGTCTAGCAGCCCATTCGGCTTACCATCTCAATCTGAGGTAAAAAAAAAGGGGGGGGAATTTGACACGCGATCCTTATTCTAGGATAGTTGACAAGTGGACCTCCTATATAATCTCCAGCAGTTTGCAAATACAGCCACGTTATTGATCGCAATTCAAAGTGTGAAGAATTTTTAATAAATTCTTAGTGAGAGATTCATCGGTGTAAAGTTAATCTAAGGGATTGCTCGTTTGTCACTGCAGGGATGAGAGAGATAACTGGCGATCCTATATATACAGAGAGACTTGCCCCCTTTTGTCTTCTGTGTTGGTTGCCGTTATGGATGGCAATGCAGCTTTTTAGTGTACATGTGTTCTGCGCGACGCGTGTGTGTGTTGTGTTTGTGGTCTGTTGTGTTTGTGTGTTTGGGTTTCACCAATTATATTTGTAAACAACACAATTCTGTGTATGTTAGCTATAACATTTATTTAGTGATTTTCTTTTGTAATTCCTGTAGTTGTAAGTACAGCACAAAAATTTGCCCCATCAGACTATTGACCGTCATTCTTCATTCTGTGACCACAAACACACTAATTTATTTTGCGCATAGAGGGCTACAGCAGTACAGTATTTTATACCTCCAAGTACATAACCCTGGTTCCTTTTAGATTGCCATGTGTTTGCTGCTTGCCATTTGTTTTTTGGTTTTCTTGTGTTGTTTTTACCTTGTTTCTCCTGGTTCAGGGCTCCACTTTGGCTTATTTGGCACCTTCCTTCTGGAGAATAACAGATGGACCCTCGACTCGCCCCAGATGACTGTAGTGGTGGGCTTAGGCATTACGACCCATTTCGTTCTGTGTTACCACCTGAGTCCACCACACTTTATCATCCACTTTGCCTGCTGTATTTTTTGAAGACCACCCCCTATCAATATACACTTCAAACATGTGTCCTACTGACACCTACCCGGTTTTTTACATATATATGATTACTAATGATCATTCAGCGCCTATCAATCGCATTGCCCAGCCACGCCAAAATCACGCCTGCGTGGTTTTGCAACATATTTATTCACTCCAGTTAGTCTTTTTTTTCATCATTTAGGGTTTAAATTTGGGAAGATTAAATGCAAAAAAAAATGTCGAAAATCAAAAAAAAAACGCCTTTTAATTTTTTGAGAATTCAAAAAAAAAATGTTTCAGTAGGGACTGGTGAAGCTAAATCCTAAATTTGGAACAGATAACAAGTGTTCAAGAGTTACACAGGTTTTTTTACAAGGGTCCATTATTTGTCTCAAAATGCCACAACTCTAAAATTACAAATCATAAAAAAAATGATAGCCCTCCTTTCTGTTGCTCCAATATAAATCAAGTGGTTGAAGTTTTTTTTATGTTTCTGTATAGAACAAACAAATATAGTCCAATTCAGTGTATTTGGTTTTTAACTAAAGAAATCCAGCAGGAGAGGCCTCTCCCTTTTCAGGGACGCAGAGAGAGGGGGATTTCCACCCTCCTACATATATGTTGAGCTCTGTGGTCCCCGTGAGCATGTTGGGGTTGGTCTTCTCTATATGATGCAGTTTTGAGACATGAACTCCTAGCCAGTCCATTTTGGAACACATGCTCTGTCACTCTAGCGCGCGACATCGACCACGGGATTTGCATATATGTCTATGCATATGGACAGCCTCGTCTTGTGGTATATTGGGACTGGTGTCTCAGAATACCCGAATGATTGCCACTCTAACCTACAGTTACAGACCGCTACTTAGACTACACTATATAGAAACTTAGATACTTGCCCAGAGGTACCACACCCCAGAGGGGATATCTTCAGCTGACACCCTTGGACACAGGGAACTTTGTTTTGTGTAATGGGAAAGTCCAAATGAAGACCGTCCTTTGTTGTTTTGGATCTCATCGATATGGATTTTATAGGCAACCACATAATCAATGCAAAAAAATCAAGCGCTTTACTGATCTGTTTTTACGACTGTGCAATGTTGTAACGGTACATGGATTGTTTGTTTAGACGGTAAGTGAATTTCTATGAGTAAAATAAAAAGTTAGTTTACATTCCTAAGTGTATTTTAAGAGGCAAAATAGTTGTATGTTTGTTTTGCGCAAAGAACATGGCGGACAGCTGTGTTTGGTACGTGATTTCGGGCGAATGGCTGCATGTAGACGGTTGAAAATCGGTATGCAGGTAGTCATGATAGTATTAAATCTTTTGAGTTTGTGTTTTGGACTGTGTATTAAGAATGTTTTAAGTTATTAAAACTATTTACTGCAAATTTGCAGAAGCGCCCCTAGCGGGCCCATATACGGGCCCGATCTGTGGCAATTGGTTATTTGGTTGTTGTACCTGATAAAATGAGCCATTTAAATAAATTAATTACTTAGTTCATACATATGTGTATGTAAGG
Source organism: Ancistrus triradiatus (assembly GCA_025084515.1). NCBI lineage: Eukaryota > Metazoa > Chordata > Actinopteri > Siluriformes > Loricariidae > Ancistrus > Ancistrus triradiatus. The sequence goes on along the minus strand of JAJAGP010005900.1, from coordinate 6,136 downwards.
CAGCTCGGTGTCTCAGTGAGAACAGCAAGCTGCTGGAAACAGCAGTGTGTGAGAGCATGAGTTCAGGTCCCACGTAGCTCTGGCAATGTGAAAATCAGGTAATCTGTTTGTAGAAAAAAAAGTTAAACAGCCATTCTTAGTGCAGATCCCAATCCCGGATAAATAGGGATTAAATACTGTGTCAAATCTAATATATGGATCAGAATGAGCCGAAGAAGAACAATAACCTGTATAGTATATAACAATGATGAGGTAAAACATATGACCACTCAGAGATAAAATAATAAATAGAATGTGGATTAACTCATAACAATCAACATGTACTGGTCTGAAATGTAATAAATAGTAAATGGATGTTTGTTTCTTGTAGCAGATTGCTGGATGTGAGAGAAAGGCCAAAAACATAATGGCAATTTGACTGGGTAATTTTCAAAACTACAAGGCTTGTGGGGTGCTCACCAGTGGTAAATACATACTAACAGTGGTCCAAGACAAGACAAAACACAAACTGAATACAGCCCACTAAGGCAAAAAGGTTATTCTGTATGGTCTGATCCAACAAAACAGCTACTGTGGCACAAGGTACAGGATTTGTTAATGCTGGGTATAGGGGGAATGTGTGACACAGTGTATGAACAATGGCCACACAAGCATAGGAACTAGACCTTGGAGTAATGAAAGAAGGATGCCTGGTCCAAAAGTCTTGTTTTGTTTTCCATCACATGGATGGTTAGGTAAGTTTGCACTATTTATCTGGGGAAGTGATGCACCAGGATGCACTGTGGGAACAAGACAAGTGGTGGATTGCAGTGCACTGGGTAATATTCTGCTGGAAAATCCCTGCATCCAGTCATTTATGTGGCTCTAATTTCGCACATTAAATGCATGCAATTACATGTTTGATTTTTTTTCTTTTTGTACGGTAAGATTAAGCTCCATTTTTTTACTGACACGGTTTACTCATCTTTACTATAATAACTGTGGAAGAAGCTGTAAGAGGTGGCTCAGAACATGAATAAATCTGTGATGTTGGAATTTGGTAAGCTAAAGCACATAATGTTAATTTGTGCTGTGTCAGTATATAAAATAACGCTAATAGTTTCCCTTGCACAAACACAGTAGCAGACTCTTGTGACTTTTAAGTCAGGTGCAAACTTTATCAACAAATCAAACCTGATTTTCATAAAAATTTTATGGCAGATTAATGAGTGTTCAACCAAAATTAAGTGACAAGTGTGAGCAGTTAATTAATGCTTTCAGTGAGTCCACTCTTGATGACAACTTAAAGTCTGCTCCTATATATCTTTCAAAAATAAAATAAAAGACTAAAGAAACTGCGAGATAATGTAGAATGTAGAATTCTTGCGGTAAGAAAAGTAATGAAGAAAACACAGATGTTTCATGAAGGCCAAACTTGTTGAATGATGCTGTCATTCTTGAGAATTTTACATGACCTCACGTCTTTGATCAAAACCCACAGGTTTGTCTGCCTTTGTAAATCAATATTCAATTCAGAGAACCGCCTGCACACACAGCGATGAAGAAGTGCAGCCACATGCTTCAGGTCTGACTGTGATGTATGTGATGTTTTGACTTGGACATTAAATTTGTTCCTCCCTCCATTCAGCCCATTTCACACTCCAGACACACACTGGAGGATCAATTATGGTTCATTCGATCAAGGCTATAATAACACACCCACCACATCTCACCCACATGCTTGAAAATCATTTGCTATTCAGTCACCATAGTGACTCTCTCATTCTGCCTGGCTAAACACAGTTTGACTGCAATAACACTGAGTTTAGCTAAACTTGTCTTAGGTAAGAAGAGAATTTTATAGATACCATCTATAGATGCTCCCTGATTTATGTTGGGTGTCCAACAACTGTATCGTAAGTTGAATGTAGTGTAAACCAATGATTATTTATATATATATATATATCTATACTCTATATATATATATTAATATATATATAATATATCTCTATATTATATACACACACACAGGTGTTTATTATTAAGGGAGAAAAAAAATCCAAAAAAGCCCTTTGTGAAAAAGTGATTGCCCCCCCTGTTAAATCATAACTTAACTATGGTTTATCACACCTGAGTTCACTGTCTCTAGTCACACCCAGACTTGATTATTGCCACACCTGTTCTCAATCAGGATATCATTTAAATAGGACCTCCCTGACAAAGTGAAGTACACCAAAAGATCCTTAAAAGCTACACATCATGCCGAGATCCAAAGATATTCAGGAACAATTGAGAAAGAAAGCAAGTGAGATCTATCAGTCTGGAAAGGGTTATAAAGCCGTTTCTAAAGCTTTGGGACTCCAGCGAACCACAGTGAGAGCCATTATCCACAAATGGAGAAGAGCTGGAACAGTGGTGAACCTACCCAGGATTTGCCGGCCAACCAAAATTACCCCAAGAGTGCAGCGACAACGGTAATGTGAAGGTTTGAGGCTGTTTTGCCACTTCAGGGCCTGAAAGACTTGCTGTGATAAATGGAACTATGAATTCTGCAGTCTACCTAAAATCCTGAAGGAGAATGTCCAGCCATGTGTTCGTGACCTCAAGCTGAAACGAACTTGGGTTCTGCAGCAGGACAATGTTCCAAAACATGCCAGCAAGACCATCTCTGAATGGCTGAAGAAAAACAAAAAGAAGACTTTGGAGTGGCCTAGTCAAAGTCCTGACCTGAATCCTATTGAGATGCTGTGGCATAACCTTAAAAAGGCCCGTTCATGTTCGAAAACCCTCCAATGTGGCTGAATTACAACAATTCTACAAAGATGAGTGGACCAAAATTCCTCCACAATGCTGTAAAAGACTCATTGCAAGTTATCGCAAATGCTTGATTGCAGTTGTTGCTGCAACCAATATCTATATATATCAGACATATTCAAATTCAGTGTCAGTGATTCAAGTTCACAATAGCCCTCAAAAAGGATTTGCTTTATTTTTACATCTACAGTACTGTATTCATAGTGCAAATAAGCCTCCAGTAATCCTAAAAAGGTTTGGTAATAACCAAAAGCAAAACAGGAATTAAATGCTCCAGAACTCAGGCTGCAGTTACCTTAGGAACTATGCTTCATCAATAGAATAAGTAAGCTTTTACTTTTCATTTTCAATCCATTACTCACTACATGAGATTTTTCATATTTCACTTCGTTATAAAATAAGCTTTGTGTTAATGATTTTGGCCAACTGTATTTTAATAAAAGTGATTTAAACATTAACTTATTTATTATTACTTATCATAGTTCCATATCTCCACTATTATACAGTATAAACTGCTCTACCAAAGACTCGTTAAACTCCTCAGTTCATTATACATCTAACGTAAAATGGATTTGGAGAGAGACCCATATATCCTAAACTGAAAGAGAAATTAGTCTAAAATCTTTAAAAAAAAGTCTAAATGCATTTTGAGAATCGCTGGTTTAATTTGACAAAAACAATATAATATAGTTATAGGGTTGAAATAACACAGAAAACTATGATTTTTTTTTTTTTAGATTAAATATGCACATCCCACCACTAAATGGGGCCAAGACTTGCTGCCCCCTCTCTGACACATTTACTAGTATTCCAATTGGTTCTTTCTAATGACAGGTAAGGGCTTCTGTACTACAATCCCATTAATATTTCATCCAGTGAACAATCTCTTCCTTATATAACATCTCTTATAACAGAAAGGGGCTGTACATTATCCAGTGTTGCAAGTTTAAAGTAGGATTAAAGTGCCACCTACTGATGGTCTGAAACATGGCAGCTCAGCAAGATAGGATTTCATTGCTGGCAGGACGTGTTACAGGGTCACGCTGAATTCCGTCTTTTGGATGCTAGAGGTCAGCGTTGACTCAGTTTTCGGTCTGGCAGGGTTTATACGATTGCACATGCACTTGCTTAATCGACACAATTGCAAATGTGCAACACCTGCCAAATTAGGTATTTAAGATCACGTCTGAGCTTGGCAGGTGTTGCACCATTGAACTTGCTTGCTGTCTTTCCCCTTCGGCGTTTCAACTAGGCGGTAGTTTCATGACCAATCGCATTTTGTTTGATAGGGACAGGGGTAAAGCTGGCAATTCGAAGATCGCCAGCTATGGGCAGTCAGGAGGCTGTTCCGGTAAGGTAGGGTGCGTAGGGAAAGCTTATTTCTATGGCTTACTAACGGCAGACTTCCTTGGCTGTTTTTTGGGCTCACTCACTGTGGCCAGACATGCCTCGACTCCTCGCTGTCCTGCCGTTCCCCTTGATCTTTTGTGATCGCAGGATATAACGTTCCTCTCATGATCAAGCACAGAAAAGGACACTGAACTGCATTTTAGTCTCATCCTTTTCTACCCCACGTCCATTCCACGTTCCTGTAAGTGATGGGAGTTCCCGTGGCACGCTTTCGCGGCTTCCACATTCAAGTCTTCTGCATCGCTGCTTTTGGTTTCTTCAATGCGACGCCCACAGGAGCTCTTTAAACTCCTTCGTGTGGTGTCGTCATCTGCCACGGGGTGGCGTCGTTGTGTTAAGTATGTTGCCTATTTACAGCTCCACTCACACACCGTCACTTCCTATTTCATTCCCCTTCTTCATCTGGAGCTAACCGCACCTTGGGTCCTAAAACCCCCATTTTTCATGGTTCGCCACTGGTCCCTACGGTGAACCATAACAGGACATTTGTCAGATTTTAAGCTTGGCAAGGCTTGGCATCATAGGTACAGTCCACCTATGAGAGACCAAGTGAGAAAACAAATTCCAGGAAATCACATTGTAGGACTTTTAAAGAATTTAATTGTAAATTATGGTGGAAAATAAGTATTTGGTCAATAACAAAAGTTTAACTCAATACTTTGTAACATAACCTTTGTTGGAAATGACAGAGGTCAAATGTTTCCTGTATGTCTTCACCACGTTTGCACACACTGTAGCTGGTATTTTGGCCCATTCCTCCATGCAGATCTCCCCTAGAGTAGTGATGTATTGGGGCTGTTACTGGGCAACACGTACTTCACAAATTTTCTATGGGGCTGAGGTCTTGAGACTGGCTAGGCCACTCCAGGACCTTGAAATGCTTTTTACGGAGCCACTCCTTTGTTGCCCAAGCAGTGTGTGTGGGATCACTGTCATGCTGGAAGACCCATCCATGTTCCATCTTCAATGCTCTCACTGATGGAAGGAGATTTTTTTCTTAAAAGCTCACGATAAATGGCCCCGTTCATTCTTCCCTTAACATGGATCAGTCGTCCTGTCCCCTTTGCAGAAAAACAGCCCCAAAGCATGATGTTTCCACCCCTATGCTTCACAGTAGGTGTGGTGTTCTTGGGATGCAACTCGGCATCCTTTTTCCTCCATTTGAGTTTTTACCAAAAAGTTCTATTTTGGTTTCATCTGAGCACATAATATTCTCCCAATCCTCTTCTGGATCATCCATATGCTCTCTGCCAAACTTCAGACGGGCCTGGACATGTACTGGCTTAAGTAGAGGGATCATTGTCAAGGTACTGCACTGGCACTGCAGAATCTGAGTCTCTCTCGGCTTAGTGTGTTACTGATGGTAGCCTTTGATACTTTGGTCCCAGTTTTCTGCAGGTCGTTCATCAGGTCCTTCTGTGTAGTTCTGGGGTTTTTGCTCACCATTCTCATGATCATTTTGACCCCATGGGATGAGATCTTGGGTGGGGCCCCAGATCAAGGGAGATTATCAATGGTCTTGTATGTCTTCCATTGCTCCCACAGTTCATTTATTCACACAAACCTGCTTGCCTATTGTAGATTCACTCTTCCCAGCCTGCTGCAAGTCTACAATTTCCTTCCAGTTGTCCTTTGACAGCTCTTTGGTCTTGGCCATGGTTGAGTTTGGAGTCTGACTGTTTGAGGCTGTGGACAGTTGTCTTTTATACAGATAACAAGGTCAAACATGTGTCATTAATACAAGTAACGAGTGGAGGACAGAAGAGCTTCCTAAAGAAGAAGTTACAGGTCTGTAAAAGCCAGAAATCTTGCTTGTTTGTGGGTGACCAAATTCTTATTTTCCACCATGATTTACAGTAAACTTTTTACAAATTCCTACAATGTGATTTCCTGGATTTTTTTTCTTCAGTTTGTCTCTCATAGTTGAGATATA
>JAJAGP010005899.1:0-27634 GCA_025084515.1 Ancistrus triradiatus | reverse complement strand
CTCGCATATTCGCTGCTTTTGCACACACACACAGAGACTTTCATTATTTCTGTTATTTATCCTATTGTGTTTCTTTATTTAGTTTAATTTGTTTAAGTTAATTTCAGTTCAATAAAACCATCTGGAGCTAACTGCACTTGGGTCCCGTCCTTCTTATTTGGTTTTTGGGGTTCGTCATTTTTCTAAATGGCGCACCCCCCTAACACATTTCTGTTCTTTTATAAGTATGAACAAGTGTTAAACCTGAGCGATCGATACGTATAGATAAAACAGCTGTTATTTCTAATCATAACCATTAATATAGCACAACTGGACCATATTACGTATAAAAATGATCATTATACTAAAACATTAACCAAATAGAGATGAAAATACATGACAAATCAGTAACATGCATATACATACGATTATATATGTGGGTATGAAAAATATCCCTGATCAAACTCTTTATATGAATTAGCTAAATACATATGGGTGTGTTTAGACTTATTATGAAGCAAATATCATGTGTTATCTAATTGAGAGGTTCCGGTGAAGATGATCTGTTCCCAGCAAAAGTTTAATACTATTATTAAAGTTTGTCTCTTAAAAAGGAAGTAAATCCAGGGCTGTCCTTCTGGCGCCAGGCCGACTGCGAAAAGGGTCATTAATCTTGCAACACTCAGAGAGAAATTGAGGAAACTGGTGGTTGGAACGTCGAAACCCCCTTTTAAGGCTACACATGGACTCGGTTTATGATTGCCGAGATGTCTAAGGTTATAAGTTTGTTTAAACAAACCTCCAATTCTGTTGGTTTGAGGAAGAGTCAACAATTGATGGGCCATCACTTGGTGGGGGTATGATCCTGTCCAGAGGGGGCCATTGGCATTCCGAAGTGTCGTAATGTTTGTGGCTTTGGTGGAAGAGGGTAGAAAGAGGGGGTAGTCAGCTATTGATACAGCTATTACACTACACAACCATGCCATGCACACCATTGTTGTTCAGTGTTCTGATGGTGGATGCATGAACATTAACATTAGCCAATATGAGAGAGGCCTTCAGTTGCTTAGAAGTTATGCTGGGGTCCTTTGTTTTCTCGCCAACTATTACACACCTTGCTCTTGGCGTGATCTTTGTTGGTCGACCACTCCTGGGGAGGGTAACAATGGTCTTGAATTTCCTCCATTTGTACACAATCTGTCTGAATGTAGACTGGTGGAGTCCAAACTCTTTAGAGATGGTTTTGTAATCTTTTCCAGCCTGATGAGAATCAACAACTCTTTTTCTGAGTTCCTCAGAAATCTCCTTTGTTCATGCCATGATACACTTCCACAAACATTTGTTGTGAATAGCAGACTTTGAAAGATCCCTGTTCTTTAAATAAAACAGGGTGCCCACTCACACCTGTTTGTCATCCCATTGATTGAAAGCACCTGACTCTAATTTCACCTTCAACTGAACTGCTAATCCTAGTGGTTCACATACTTTTGCCCCTCACTTATACACTGTTCAAAAATAAAGGGAACACTTAAACAACACAATATAACTCCAAGTAAATCAAACTTCTGTGAAATCAAACTGTCCACTTAGGAAGCAACACTGACTGACAATACATTTCACATGGTGTTGTGCAAATGGAATAGACAACAGGTGGAAACTATTAGCAATTAGCAAGACACACTCAATAAAGTAGTGATTCTGCAGGTGGGGACCACAGACCACTTCTCAGTACCTATGCTTTCTGGCTGATGTTTTGTTCACTTTTGAATGTTGGTGGTGCTTTCACACTCGTGGTAGCATGAGACGGACTCTACAACCCACACAAGTGGCTCAGGTAGTGCAGCTCATCCATGATGGCACATCAATGCGAGCTGTGGCAAGAAGGTTTGCCATGTCTGTCAGCGTAGTGTCCAGAGGCTGGAGGCGATAGCAGGAGACAGGCCAGTACACCAGGAGACGTGGAGGAGGCCGTAGGAGGGCAACAACCCAGCAGCAGGACCGCTACCTCCGCCTTTGTGCAAGGAGGAACAAGAGGAGCACTGCCAGAGCCCTGCAAAATTACCTCCAGCAGGCCACAAATGTGCATGTGTCTGCACAAACGGTTAGAAACCAACTCCATGAGGATAGTATGAGGGCCCGACGTCCACAGATGGGGGTTGTGCTCACAGCCCAACACCATGCAGGACGCTTGTCATTTGCCAAAGAAAACCAGGATTGGCAAATTCGCCACTGGCGCCCTGTGCTTTTCACAGATGAAAGCAGGTTCACACTGAGCACATGTGACAGACATGACAGAGTCTGGAAATGCCGTGGAGAGCGATCTGCTGCCTGCAACATCCTTCAGCATGACTGATTTGGCAGTGGGTCAGTAATGGTGTGGGGTGGCATTTCTTTGGAGGGCTGCACAGCCCTCCATGTGCTTGCCAGAGGTAGCCTGACTGCCATTAGGTACCGAGACGAGATCCTCAGACCCTTTGTGAGACCATATGCTGTTGCAGTTGGACCTGGGTTCCTCCTAATGCAGGGCAATGCTAGACCTCATGTGGCTGGAGTGTGTCAGTAGTTCCTGCAAGATGAAGGCATTGAAGCTATGGACTGGCCCGCCCATTCCCTAGACCTGAATCCGATTGAGCACATCTGGGACATCACGTCTCGCTCCATCCACCATCGTCACGTTGCACCACAGACTGTCCAGGAGTTGGCGGATGCTTTAGTCCAGGTCTGGGAGGAGATCCCTCAGGAGACCACCCGCCACCTCATCAGGAGCATGCCCAGGCGTTGTAGGGAGGTAAACAGGAACGTGGAATCCACAAACAATACTGAGCCTCATTTTGACTTGTTTTAAGGACATTACATCAAAGTTGGATCAGCCTGTAGTGTGTTTTTCCACTTTAATTTTGTGTGTGACTCCAAATCCAGGACTCCATTGGTTAATATATTTGATTTCCATTGATGATTTTTGTGTGATTTTGTTGTCAGCATATTCAACTTCGTACAGAACAAAGTAGTCAATGAGAATATTTCATTCATTCAGATCTAGGATGTGTTATTTGAGTGTTCCCTTTATTTTTTTGAGCAGTGTATGTAATATTGGATCATTTTCCCCAATAAATAAATGACCAAGTATAAGATTTTTGTCTTATTTGCTTAACTGGGTTCTTTTTATTTACTTTTAGGACTTTTGTGAAAATCTGATGATGTTTTATGTCATATTTATGCAGAAACATAGAAAATTCTAAAGGGTTCACAAACTTTCAAGCACCACAGTCTTGCAGAAAGAATGAATACACAATTCACCAAAGTAGATAGCTTTGCCATTAGGCAATTTGACCAGCAAGCATTAGACTTTAGCCAGTGAAAAATACAATTTGTTATAAGTTATAAGTTTTATGCCTAATTTTTCCTGGAAAGCAGAGGCTGCACTGCATAATAATACTGTGGTCACCTTTGCCATATATGAACGTGAAATGGTCCTTGCATATAATCCTGGCTATGTGTCAACATCTGATTATTTGTTTAGGTCATATTTATGCAGAAATATAGAATATTCTAAACGTTTATTCTAAATATTCAGTCAGCCACTGATTGTGCAATTTCTCCTACTTAGAAAGATGAGAGAGGTCTGTAATTTTCATTATAGGTACACTTCAACTATGAGAGACAAAATGAGAAAAAATCCAGGAAATCACATTGTAGGATTTTTAAAGAATTGAATTGTAAATCATGGTGGAACATAAGTATGTGGTCTCCAACAAATAAGCAAGATTTCTGCCACTCACAAACCTGTAATTTCTTTTTTATGAAGCTCTTCTGTTCTCCACTCATTACCTGTATTAATGGCACCTGTTTGACCTCGTTATCTGTATAAAAGACACCTGTCCACAGCCTCAAACAGTCACACTCCAAACTCAACCATGGTCAAGACCAAAGAGCTGTCGAAGGACAACAGGAAAAAAATTGTAGACCTGCAGCAGGCTGGGAAGAGTGAATCTACAATAGGCAAGCAGGTTGGTGTGAATAAATCAACTATAGGAGCAGTTGTAAGAAAATGAAAGGCATACAAGACCAATGATAATCTCCCTCGATCTGGGGCCCCATGCAAGATCTCATCCCGTGGGCTCAAAATGATCATGAGAACGGTGAGTAAAAATCTCAGAACTACACGTTCTGCAATCTGCATGGAGGCATGGGCCAAATTACCAGCTACAGTGTGTGCAAATTTGATGAAGACTTACAGGAAACGTTTGACCTCTGTCATTGCCAACAAAGGTTATGTTACAGAGTATTGAGTTGAACTTTTGTTATTGACCAAATACTTATTTTCCACCACAATTTACAATTAAATTCTTTACAAATTCTACAGTGTGATTTCATGGATTTGTTGTCATTTTGTCTCTCATAGTTGAAGTGGACCTATGATGAAAATTAGAGACCTCTCTCATCTGTTTAAATAGGACAACTTGCACAATCACTGGCTGACTAAATACTTTTTTGCCCCACTGTAGGTTAGGTAATGATGGTGAAGAACACTTCTAAATAGTCTCACATAAGTATTCAGATGATTACTTCTAAGGTTATTCCATATGATTTACATCTTTCATGGTTGTTTTCAAACTCATCAAACCAGTCAGTGACCCCTTACACTTTTTGGCCTGGTGCATTGTCATCCTGGAACAGAACACTCCCCATGGGATATAAATGTTCCAGCGATTAGTCACAATATCTTTGTATGGGTTTGTATTGACCCATACCTTAAACGGGACAAGTGGACTCAAACCATGCCAGCAAAACACAACTACACCAAAAAAAGAGACCACTTCCAGACTTTTTGACTTATTCTAGAGTTTCCTGTAGTTTGTTACGGTCATGAGTTGTCTGTCATGTTTTTTTCACATTATGATGGCCATTTTCAAATATTTAAAACAAACATAAATGCTTATCATCAATGTTAGTGTAGTTTTTTTTACAGTCCTGAGAACTTTGTTGTGTAGGTGGTGTTTGTGGATGACGTGAACATGCCAACAAGGGAGACATATGGCGCTCAGCCTCCTGTGGAGCTGTTGCGTCAGTGGCTGGACCACTGGAATTGGTATGACATGAGGGACTGCTCCATGATCAACCTGGTTGACATCCAGTTGATGTGCGCAGCAGGGCCTCCTGGTAGGTCTGGCAGCATATGAATAAACAAAATGACTGTTGAATATACTGTATGTAATATACAGTAGGCTATACTGAAAATCCAAAGCACTGGCTATCAAGTTATATATGAAAGAGTTTTGTTTTTCATCGTGACTGATTGCAGTTAATCATAATGGCACATAAGAGTCACATACACCTTCCCTCTATTTTGTTGTTAATCTTTTACAGGTGGTGGGAGAAACCCTGTGACACCCCGCTTCCTCCGTCATTTCAACACAGTGATAATCAATGAATTTGATGAGAATACCATGTATACAATTTTCTCCAGGATACTGGAATGGCACCTGACAACACGGTAAATGTGTTTGTAGTTCTACCGTTAGGTTATCTTTAGTACAATGCATTCGGAAAGTCTTCAGACCCATTGACTTTGTTCACATTTTGTTATGTTGGCCTTGTGCTAAAATCAAAAATTCAAGTGTTTCCCAATCATTCCTCACTCAATACCCCACAATGCCAAAGTGAAAACAGAATTTTAGAAATTTTAGCAAATTTATTGAAAAGGAAAAACTAAAATATTGCATTGACATAAGCATTCAGATTACTTACTCAGTACTTAGTTGAAGCACCTTCAGCGATTAAAGTCTCCAATCTTCTTGGGTATTATAACACAAGGTTTGCACACCTGGATTTGGGGATTTTCCGCCATTCTTTTCTGCAGATTCTCTCAAGCTCTGTCAGGTTGTATGGGGACCGTCAGTTGACAGCCATTTTCAGGTCTTTCTAGAGATTTTCAATTGCGGTCAAGTCAGGGCACTGGCTGGGCCACTCATTCACAGAGTTGTTCCTAAACCATTCCTGTGTTGTCTTGGCTGTGTGCTTAGGGTTATTATCTTGTTGGAAGGTGAACCTTTAGCCCAGTTTGAGGTCCTGAATGCTCTGGATCAGGTTTTCATTAAGAATATCTCCATACTTTGCTCCGTTCAGCATTCTGTCAACCCTGACCAGTCTCCCTGTCCCAGCCGCTCAAAAACACCCCCATAGCATAATGCTGCCACCACCATGCTTCACTGTAGGGATAGTATTGGGAAGGTGATGAGCAGTGTCTGGTTTCCTCCAGACATGACGCTTAGAATTGAGGCCAAAAGTTAAATCTTGGTTTCATGACACCAGAGAATCTTGTTTATGTGCTCCAGGTAGGCTTCCATGTGTTTTTTTTACTGAGGAGAGGCTTATATCTGGCCACTTTGCCATAAAGCCCAGATTGGCAGAGTGCTGCAGGGGTGGTTGACCTTCTGGAAGTTTCTCCATATGCACACAGGCTCTTTGGAGTTCAGAGTGACCATTGGGTTCTTGGTCACTTCTCTTTCCAAGGCCCTTCTCCCCTGATTACTCCCCTGTTTGGTGGAGTGGCCAGCTCTAGGAAGAGTCATGGTATCCCAAACTTATTCCATTTAATAATTATGGAGGCCACTGTGCTCTTGGGAACATTCAGTGCAGACATTTTTGTATCCTTCTCCAGATCTGTACCTCCACACAGTTCTTTCAGGCAGTTCTTTCTTCATCATGGCTTGGTTTTTACTCTGATATGCATTGTTAGCTGTGAGACCTTATAGGCATAGTGTTCCCAAATCATGTCCAATAAACTGAATTTACCACAGGTGGACTCCAATCAAAGTTTAGAAAAATCTTAAAGATGATCAAGAGAAATGGGAGGCCCCAGAGCTACATTTCACGTGTCATAGTAAAGGTTCTGAATATTTATGTCCATGGGAAATTTTCTTTTTTCTTTTTGAATAAATTGCAAAAAAATCTCAAATTCTGTTTTCACTTTCTCATTATGGGTTATTGAGTGCAGATTGATTGGGGGGCTCAACATAAAATGTGAAAAAAGCGAAAGGGTCGAAGGACATAACTAATGCATTGTATATAATGTAAAGTATGTATGTATTAATGTATTAATGTAAAAATTAAAATTTGGACTCTAGTAACATCATGGTGTTAATGTTACGGGTTCGCCAGGATGGTAAAAGGCAAACCCTAAAAGAAAAGGGTTTTAGGACCCAAATGCAGTTAGCTCCAGATGGTATTAATGAACTGAAATAATAATAAATAAACACAAAAGAGAGTGTGCCCAAAATAATGAACATTGTGCCAGCGATGGCACAGCGTGGAATCGAACTCTGATCAGTGGCGTCAGAGTCCGTGACTTTAACCACGGGTCTACCGAGAGACTCATGTGAAACTCATGCAAAAGCGGAGGTATAACCCGAACGGAAAAGCTCCGCCTAGCGCGAGCTTTAAAATAATGAAAATGCGAATGGATAGATTCAAACACGATCGCCACTAACAGTGCTTAACCAAGAGGATGTGTGGCCAACGTGAAGGAAATCGCTCGGGTAGAAAAGAGCGATCGCTTTCTCTCTCTCTCTCAAGCAGAGACTACGTGTGCACTCTATCGGCAGCTGGGGAGAGTAGAGAAAGCGATGACGTGCGGTGACGTGAAGCTCGCAGGCACCCAAAGACGCGAAGCGTGTCACAGTTCTACGCATTCGTGCATAAGGTAGGGGCTGCAGCGGGCGCAAGGGTGGCCACCATACTGTGCATGCGCAGCACGACATCGGACGCGAAATGGAACGGAGCTGAGGAGCAGCAAAACGTTCCCTTAAATACAACACGGAACGGGGCTGTGGAGCAGCGAAGCATTCCCTTAAATACAACACGGAACGGGGCTGTGGAGCAGCAAAGCGTCCCTTTTAAATACAGCGCGGGCGGTGGCAACGGTCTTCCGCACAAAGCGCGAGAAAAAGTACCTTAAATAAAGAAGCGGGAATGGCAAGGGGATAAGAGGGAGGTGAGGTGCTCAAGCCGCCGCAGCAGCGAGTTGAAAGCCCCGGAGGGCACCGGCGGAGCCATGATGCAGCATAGGGAGCGCAAACAAGGATCCTGACCCTGCTCTAGCATCTAAATCCCTAGCGGTTACCGTCCGACTTCCTAGCCGTACCATTACTGTTTTTCTTTGAAAAAACAGTTACCATTATCCCTAACATGCCAATTACCGGCGATCGTCTGCTGCAGCACGTCTGAGCCGGGTGAGGGCTCCGATGGGCGATGGTACCCCCATCACGGTGGATGGTGCGACACCGACTGAAGTCAGGACGGACTTTATATACCTGAGTCAGTGGGTGTTGCCCATAAAGCAAACGAGATGAGATCAAATGAGATCTGCACATGATAATAATAACGTGATCGCACAGCCTTCGTCATGCATGTGCAATCGTGCTGACTGTCAGGGTATCAACCTGAGGAAAGAAAGCCAACGCTGCCCCCTATTGTCGGAAAGGCAGGTGAGCCCCCGTAACAGTACCCCCCCTAAAGGGGCATCGTCCCGACGACCCAAGACGCTCATACACCCCCCAGCGTTGGCAAAAAAAAAGAAAACACGAAGGGGCCGGGACTAAGATTGGGGAGGGATGATCACGGCAGATCAAAGGAGGCAGAGGTGTAAGGGTGGAACCTAGCACCTCATAAGCAAAGCCAGCAGGTTCCAGAGCCGAGTCAACATGCTCAAGAACAAAACCAGGTGGCGCTACTGCTCAGTTGCTGAGATAAAGGGCGCGGCAATGAGAGTGGGCATCTTGGGAGGGTAAATATGCCACACATAGTCCATGACTTGGCCATCGTCAATGGACAGCCCCCCCAAAAAACTAGCCGCGTCTGGAGCTAACGCTGGGTCCAATCAATGGTCGCACCATTCTGTTATGGGATCGCCAGGATGGTAAAAGGCGAACCCTAAAAGAAAAGGGTTTTAGGACCCAAATGCAGTTAGCTCCAGATGGTATTAATGAACTGAAATAATAATAAATAAACACAAAAGAGAGAGTGCCCAAAATAATGAACGTTGTGCCAGCGATGGCACAGCGTGGAAACGAACTCTGATCGGTGGCATCAGAGTCCGTGACTTTAACCACGGGTCTACCGAGAGACTCACGTGACACTCATGCAAAAGCGGGGATATAACCCGAACGGAAAAGCTCCGCCTAGCGCGAGCTTTAAAATAATGAAAATGTGAATGGATAGATTCAAACATGATTGCCACTAACAGTGCTTAACCAAGAGGGTGTGTGGCGAACGTGAAGGAAATCGCTCGGGTAGAAAAGAGCGATCGCTTTCTCTCTCTCTCTCAAACAGAGACTGCGTGTGCACTCTATCGGCAGCTGGGGAGAGTAGAGAAAGCGATGATGTGCGGTGACGTTAAGCTCGCAGGCACCCGAAGACGCGAAGCGTGTCACGGTTCTACGCATGCGTGCACAAGGTAGGGGCTGCAGCGGGCGCAAGGCTGGCCACCATACCGTGCATGCGCAGCACGACATCGGACGCGAAATGGAACGGAGCTGTGGAGCAGCAAAGCGTCCCTTTTAAATACAGCGCGGGCAGTGGCAACGGCCTTCCGCACAAAGCGCGAGAAAAAGTACCTTAAATAAAGAAGCGGGAACGGCAAGGGGATAAGAGGGAGGTGAGGTGCTCAAGCCGCTGCAGCAGTGAGTTGAAAGCCCCGGAGGGCACCGGCGGAGCCGTGATGCAGCATAGGGAGCGCGAACAAGGATCCTGACCCTGCTCTAGCGTCTAAATCCCTAGCGGTTACCATCCGGCTTCCTGGCCGTACAATTACTGTTTTTCTTCGAAAAAACAGTTACCATTATCCCTAACATGCCGATTACCGGCGAGCGTCCGCTGCAGCACATCTGAGCCGGGTGAGGGCTCCGATGGGCGATGGTACCCCCATCACAGTGGATGGTGCGACACCGACTGAACTCAGGACGGACTTTATATACCTGAGTCAGTGGGTGATGCCCATAAAGCAAACGAGCAGCTTAATGAGATCTGCACGTCATAATAATAACGCGATATAATAATAATGCACAGCCTTCGTCATGCATGTGCGATCGTGCTGACTGTCAGGGTCTCAACCTGAGGAAAGAAAGCCAACGCTGCCCCCTATCGTCGGAAAGGCAGGTGAGCCCCCGTAACAGTTAATATATGGTAGTTACAGAGTATATGCAGGTCCTCAACTGTCTCTCTTTTTTTATCCATGTTTTTAGGAATTTAGGGTAACATCTACATTAACATTAGTTGATTAACATATGCTTGTGCTTATCTGTAGATTTCCCTTTCCTAAGTCATATGCCAACCTCACCTCTCAGATAGTGGCTGCCACCATGGCAGTATACCAGGAGGCCACTAAAAACTTGCTTCCCACACCAGCCAAGTCCCATTACCTCTTCAACCTACGGGACTTCTCTCGTGTCATTCAGGGCGTTTGCTTATCTCGTCCAGAAACTGCAGATGACCCCAAAGTTATTAAACGCTTGTGGGTACATGAGGTAAGCATGTTAAAAATCAAATGCTGTTTACAATAAGAAATTGTATACAATGATGTTAGAGGACTGTTTTATTAGTCTAGAGATGAGCTTGAAAAGGTCTGATATAAAGTACATTTGCTGTTTCAGGTACAGAGAGTTTACTATGACCGTTTGGTCCACCAATCAGACCGCACTTGGTTGGTTGACTTTCTGCAGGAAGCTTGCCAGTCTCAGCTAAAGGAGGATTTCCATCAGCTCTTTAGCCACTTGGACTTCAACTCAGATGGCTGTGTGAGTGAAGATGACCTGCGCAGCCTCATGTTCTGTGATTTCCATAACCCCAAGGGTGAAGCCCGCTACTACCATGAAGTCCACAATGTTGAACAGCTGAGCCAAGTGGTGGAGACTCACCTGGAGGAGTACAACATCGTCAACAAAGCACCCATGAACATTGTTCTCTTCCGCTTCGCAGTTGAGCATGTCTGCAGAATCTCCCGCATCATCAAACAGCCACAAAGTCATGCACTCTTGGTTGGAGTTGGAGGGAGTGGACGGCAGTCCCTTACCCGCCTGGCGGCTCATATGGCTGAAGCAGAGCTCTTTCAGGTGGAGATCTCCAAAAGTTATGGGATGACTGAGTGGAATGATGATCTAAAGCAGATAATGCGCAAGTCCACATTTGGCGATACCCATGGTGTCTTCCTCTTTACGGACACCCAAATAAAGATGGAGTCCTTTCTTGAAGATGTCAGCAACTTACTTAACACAGGTGAAGTTCCCAATTTATTTGCCGTGGATGAGAAGCAGGAGATCTGTGAACGCATGTTGGTCCTGGACCGCAAGAGAGAGCGTGAGAAACAGACAGACGGAAGCCCATTAGCACTCTTCAACATGTTCGTTGAGCGTTGTCGCAGTCAGTTACATGTGGTCCTGGCTATGAGTCCTATAGGAGATACCTTTCGAGGTCGCCTCCGACGATTCCCTGCTCTGATAAACTGCTGCACCATAGACTGGTTCCAGGTCAGTGTTGTGTACTGTATGTTGCAAATATTTGCATTGTAGTCTCCTGGGAACGCAATGTATAGCATGGATTCTCAAAAGGCTGCAATGAAGACTTTATTCCACCCATGTATTTTACCACCTGTCATTATTAATTGATGTTCAGGTTCATTAACACACGATGTCAAAGCAACAAGGTAAAGGCGCATGAACTGTGATGTTATTTTCAGGTTTTGTGGTCCATTTTGTACTTTCTGATCTCTTTATTGTTACAGTCTCCTCCATAATTATTGGCCCTGTAAAGACAAGTGAAAAGGGTTATACAGAACTTGAAGTATGTTACGGTGAAGTACGTAATCGGACACTGAAAAAAGAAGAGAAATCAAATCTTTAATTGAAGCTATTAAAAAACCCATCAAGAAGTAATGTTGAATATTTTGAAGTAATTTTATATATATATATATACATACAGTGCCTTGTGGCGTTTTGCCACATTTCAAGCTTTAAACATAAAGATATGAAATTGTAATTTTTTGAGAAGAATCAACAACAAGTGGGACACAATCGTGAAGTGGCATGAAATTTATTGGATATATTAAACTTTTTTTAGAAATAAAAAACTGAAAAGTGGGGCGTGCAAAATTATTCGGCCCCCTTGCGTTAATACTTTGTAGCGCCATCTTTTGCTGCGATTACAGCTGTAAGAAGCTTGGGGTATGTCTCTATCAGTTGTGCACATCGAGAGAATGAAATTTTTGCCCATTCTTCCTTGCAAAACAGCTCGAGCTCAGTGAGGTTGGATGGAGAGTGTTTGTGAACAGCAGTTTTCAGCTCTTTCCACAGATTCTCGATTGTATTTAGGTCTGGACTTTGACTTGGCCATTCTAACACCTGGATACGTTTATTTGTGAACCACTTCATTGTAGGTTTTGCTTTATGTTTTGGATCATTGTCTTGTTGGAAGATAAACCTCAGTCCCAGTCTCAGGTCTTTTGCAGACTCCAACAGGTTTTCTTCCAGAATGGTCCTGTATTTGGCTCCATCCATCTTCCCATCAATTTTAACCATCTTCCCTGTCCCTGCTGAAGAAAAGCAGGCCCAAACCATGATGCTGCCACTTCCATGTTTGACAGTGGGGATGGTGTGTTTAGGGTGATGAGCTGTGTTGCTTTTGCGCCAAACATAACGTTTTGCATTGTGGCCAAAAAGTTCGTCTGACCAGAGCACCTTCTTCCAAATGTTTGGTGTGTCTCCCAGGTGGCTTGTGGCAAACTTTTTATGGATATCTTTGAGAAATGGCTTTCTTCTTGCCACTCTTCCATAGAGGCCAGATTTGTGCAGTGTAGATTGTTGTCCTACGGACAGAATCTCCCACCTCAGCTGTAGATCTCTGCAATTCATCCAGAGTGATCATGGGCCTCTTGGCTGCATCTCTGATCAGTCTTCTCCTTGTTCGAGCGGGTCTTGATAGATTTGCAGTGGTCTGATACTCCTTCCATTTCAATATGATCGCTTGCACAGTGTTCCTTGAGATGTTTAAAGCTTGAGAAATCTTTTTGTATCCAAAATCCAGCTTTAAACTTCTCCACAACAGTATCTCGGACCTGCCTGGTGTGTTCCTTGGTCTTCATGATGCTTTCTGCGCTTTAAACAGAACTCTGTGACTATCACAGAGCATGTGCATTTGTACGGAGACTTGATTACACACAGGTGCATTCTATTTATCATCATCAGTCATTTAGGTCAACATTGGATCATTCAGAGATCCTCACTGAACTTCTGGAGTGAGTTTGCTTCACTGAAAGTAAAGGGGCCGAATAATTTTGCACGCCCCACTTTTCAGTTTTTTATTTCTAAAAAAAGTTTAAAATATCCAATAAATTTTGTTCCACTTCACGATTATGTCCCAGTTGTTGTTGATTCTTCACAAAAAATTACAATTTGATATCTTTATGTTTGAAGTCTGAAATGTGGCAAAAGGTTGAAAAGTTCAAGGGGGCCGAATACTTTTGCAAGGCACTGTAGATAGATAGATAGATAGATAGATAGATAGATAGATAGATGTTTTTTTCTTATATAGTTGCTGGGGTTTTTTTTCCTGGTGCCATATAGTTATTGACACCACAGCATTTAATACTTTATACAACCTCCTATTACCAGTAAACAGTACTTAGTCTTCTATAGCATCTTATAAACTTAAAGAACAAATATCATGGGATTTCAGACCATTTCTCTTTATGTAATCTGTCCAGATCATCTATGGTCCTAGGTCCTCTCTTGTGCACTCTCCTCTTTAGATGGCCATGGCAGAGGCTTGATATTGTATTTAGTAAACCATTTTATTGCTGATCTGTAGATGTGTTTTGGATCATTGTCAATATTGGAAAAGCCAGGGATGACCAATTTTTAGTTTCTTGGCAGAGGCAGACAAATTTTAATTTAAATATCCTGGTATGTCAAATACTGTATACACACATGGACGAAATTGTTGGTACCCCTCAGTTAATGAAAGAAAAACCCACAGTGGTAACAGAAATAACTTTAATCTGGCAAATGTAATAATAAATACAAAGTCTATGAAAATTAACAAATGAAAGAAAGACATTGCTTTTCAACCATGCTTCAAAGGATTATTAAAAAAAATAAACTCATGAACCAGGCCTGGACAGAAATTATGTGACCAAAGGGACATGTTAAATCAAGGTGTGTTCACTAATTAGCATCACAGGTGTCTACAGTCTTGTAATCAGTCAGTGGGCCTATATATAGGGCTTCAGGTAGTCACTGTGCTGTTTGGTGACAAGGTGTGTACCACACTCAACATGGACCAGAGGAAGCAAAGGAAAGAGCTGTCTCAGGACATTAGAAAGAAAATTATAGACAAGCATGTTAAAGGTAATGGTTATCAGACCATCTCCAAACAGCTTGATGTTCCTGTGACTACAGTTGCATATATTATTCAGAAATTTCAGACCCATGGGACTGTAGCCAATCTCCCTGGACATGGACGCAGGAAGAAAATTGATGACAAATGAAAGAGACGCATAATACAAATGGTAACAAAAGAGCCAAGAAAAACTTCTAAAGAGATTAAAAGGTGAACTTTAAGCTCAAGGAACATCGGTGTCAGATCGCACCATCTGTCGATGTTTGAGCCAAAGTGGACTTAATGGGAGACGACCAAGGAGGACACCATTGTTGAAAAAAACATTAAAAAGCCAGACTGGAATTTGCCAAACTACATGTTGACAAGCCACAAAGCTTCTGGGAGAATGTACTATGGACAGATGAGACAAAAATGGAAATTTTTGGCAAGGCACATCAGCTCTATGTTCACGGATGGAAAAATGAAGCACATCAAGAAAAGAACACTGTCCCTACTGTGAAACATGGAGGAGGCTCTGTTATGTTATGGGGCTGCTTTGCTGCATCTGGTACAGGGTGTCTTGAATCTGTGCAGGGTACAATGAAGTCTCAATACTATCAAGGAATTCTAGAGAGAAATGTGCTGCTCAGTGGCAGAAAGCTTGGCCTCAGTCGCAGGTCATGGGTCTTGCAACAGGATAATGACCCAAAACACACATCTAAAAACACCCAAGAATGGCTAAGAGGAAAACGCTGGACTATTCTGAATTGGCCTTCTATGAGCCCTGACCTAAAACCTATTGAGCATCATTGGAAGGAGCTGAAACATGCCGTCAGGAAAAGGCACCCTTCAAACCTGAGAAAACTGGAGCAGTTTGCTCACGAGGAGTGGACCAAAATACCTGCTGAGAGGTGCAGAAGTCTCATTGACAGATACAGGAATCATTTGATTGCAGTGATTGCCTCAAAAGGTTGTGCAACAAAATATTAAGTTAAGGGTACCATCATTTTTGTCCAGAGCTGTTTCATGAGTTTATTTTTTTAATAATTCTGTTGAAGCATGGTTGAAAAGCAATGTCTGACTTTCATTTGTTCATTTTCATAGACTTCGTATTTAGTATTACTTTTGTCAGATTAAAGTTATTTCTGTTTCCACTGTGGGTTTTTCTTTCATTAACTGAGGGGTACCAACAATTTTGTCCATGTGTGTATATTTGACATACCAGGATATTTAAATTAAAATTTGTCTGCCTCTGCCAAGAAACTAAAAATTGGTCATCCCTGGCTTTTCCAATATTGACAATGATCCAAAACACATCTACAGATCAGCAATAAAATGGTTTACTAAATACAATATCAACCAACAATTTTGTCCACGTGTGTAGATGCCATGTACCATAATGTTCCCAGGGCTTTTGGAGGACACCACAGACCCTCCACCATAACCAACAGTGTTCATAAAGTTCTTTTTGGTGTAGCCATCCTTCCTTTTATGCCAAACCCACATTGTTTTTGGCCAAAAGCTCAATTTGTTTTGTATCTCTATAGAATTCGATTTAAGTCCCAGCAGCAAACTCCAGATGCTTACATTTGTTAGTTGACAGGACTGTTTTTTTCCTGACAAGCCTTTTTCTGTGACTCTCCAACAGTCATCCTTGGGGATCTTTTTGCCCCTCTTACCATCTTACTGTGCCTGTGGGCAAAATAAACTTAGGTCTTCGTCTAGGTAATTTTTTCACAGTTCCAGATGATTTACAAATTTTTGAATTTTAAAAATGATTACCTATTTAATTCTCAAGTGAGCAGGTTTTCTGTGGATCAGTTTTAGTGTGAATCCGCATGAGAATGGAAAAATCGAGCCCGATAACGGGGTAATTGATGCTAGACTAGCCGATGTGATTGAGAAAAACCATTTAGCTACAGTGGTCTTGTGGCCGTAAAACAACTCCTTGATGAAAGAGTCAGATTAGGATGGCAAGAATCGTTCTGATGGACAGGCTATACACAGTCAAGCAAGTTGTAGCCAAATAACTTCAACTAACATGTCCGAGCACACAACTCATCATTCCTTAGCATGTATGAGCTTTAACAGCAGACAAACTATTCGAGTGCCATTGCGTTCTAAGGGAAACAGAAAGGCAAGACTCTAGACGGCAAAATAGTGCAAACTCACTGAGAAGAGGAAAAACTTTGTCATCTCAGATGAATGCAGATTTCTGTTGCAGCATGCTGATACGATTGTCAGAATGAATCGATTAATCCTTCCTGTAAGCTGTCAACATTTCAGGCTGGTGGAGGTGGAGTACTGGTGTGGGGAGTGATTAATTTAATCTAATTTGCGCCAACTGCGAGAAGCAATCCTGTCTGCACCCTGTCAATATTCCTGCAGAATTAATTCAACACCTTGTGGACCCTATGCAACAATGATCTTCTGCGGTTCTGAAGGTCAAAGATGTCCCACACGCTACATGATGGATGTCTGTAATAACGTGGTATATACTCTAGTGAAACAGGAAGTCTTGACTTACTGCTTGAAAGTTCCTAAACACTCTGGTCAACTTAAAAGTAAAACATGACTTCAATTCCATTTTGTTTCCAAGAAGTTCTATGTGTTCCAATAATTGTGGCACATGTAGTTATGTTAAAAATAATAATTTCTTGATGAGGGAGTTTTTTTCCTCAGATATAATTTATTTCAGTTAAAGTTTGGATTGTGCAATTGTTATCAGTGTGAAATGGAATTAATTTACCAAAAGCTGAATTTCTCATAACTACTTACTCATGTTTACCAGGGGTGACAGTAATTGTAATAACAATAAAATTCTTCTTCTTCTTCTTCTTCTTCTTCTTCTTCTTCTTCTTATTATTATTATTATTATTATTATTATTATTATTAACAATACTACTACTACTACTACTACTAATAATAATAATAATAATAAAGGCATGTAATTGTAGAGGGGAATGTATACGAAGTGTTCAATATACATCTGTTTTTTTTATTTTACCCACAAGAGCTGGCCTGGTGATGCTCTACAAGCTGTGGCATCACGTTTTTTGGAGGACATTGAGATGTCAGATAACACCCGGAATGGTTGCATCAACATGTGCCAGAGCTTTCATACCTCTACCATTGATCTCTCGGCACGCTTCCTAGCTGAGCTGCAGCGCCACAACTATGTCACACCCACATCCTACTTGGAGCTAATCTCTACCTTTAAAGTCCTGCTGGAGCGTCGCAGAGCGTAAGGGCCATGTTGCTACACATTACAAATTTAATTGATTGACTGTAATTGGTTATATTGATTCAATAGGACGAGCTAAATATGTTGAACTATTTAAGAGACTTGTTATACACTATATCCGTTAACAATTTCACCATTTTCTAAGTGAGGTGATGAAGCTAAAGCGACGCTATGAGATTGGCCTGGAGAAGCTGGAATCTGCTGCCACCCAGGTGGCCACCATGCAAGTGGAGCTAGAAGCACTTCAACCACAGCTTCTGGTGGCTAGCAAAGAAGTGGATGAAATGATGGTGGTGATTGAGAATGAGTCAGTGGAGGTAGTCAAGACAGAGAAGGTAGTGGTCATGGATGAGGCTGAAGCCAACAAGCAGGCTATGGCTGCTATGGCTATTAAAGATGAGTGTGACGCAGACCTGGCTGTCGCTCTGCCCATCCTGGAATCTGCCCGGGCTGCACTTGATACACTTACCCCACAGGCAAAGACATTTTTACGCACACACACACACACACACACACACACACACACACACACACACACACACACACACACACACACACCCACACAGTCAAACCCAGATATCCGAATGTACTTGTTCGGGCAAATAGTTTGGTTTGCAAAATAGGACCTATTTTCATTATTTATTATGGGAAGTTAACAGGGTTACTCAAAAAACATCTTATCTACACCTAGCTGCTCTGGTTGCTCAGTAGTAAGAGCCAGCTGTTGGAAACCATAGTTCCTGGCGCCTAGATTCAAATCCCTGGTCGGACATGTGTAAGGTAACACATTTATGTGTACTACCCCACGAGTATGGTAGTGTGCGTGTGTCTGTAAGCGTATGTGCACTCCCCTCGTACATTCCTGTAGTTCTGCCCTGGCTTCAGGCCAGTCATTACATTTTAGTTATGTGATATTTACAAAACATAAAATAGATCTCTGTAGTCATTAAGTTTAATCAAACTGCTTGAAGCTTCATAATTATGTGAGTAACACAGCTTTGCACTTATCAAGTATCAAGACCAACTTTTAACAAGCGTCATGGCTACCATAAAACCAACTTTCTGCTGTTACCTGCACTATACAAAGTTCAATGGGGTGTCTGCTATGAAGTTTGGCTAAGATGGAATGGGACAGTCAGAATAACATTTACATTCATAATCTTATAATAAATTCATATATTCATTATTTCATAATATTGTTTGTATCTTTTCTAAAATATGATAACAGCATTACCTATCTGCAGGACATTACAGTGGTGAAATCTATGAAAAGTCCTCCAGCTGGAGTCAAGCTAGTGATGGAGGCCATTTGCATTCTAAAAGGGATCAAACCCGAACGCATCCCTGATCCTTCCGGCTCTGGAAAAAAGATTGAGGATTTCTGGGGTCCAGCCAAGAAACTCCTTGGTGACATGAAGTTTTTGCAGAGTCTGCACGAGTATAACAAAGACAACATTCCCCCTGCTTACATGGCTGTCATCCGCAGCAAGTACATAACAAACCCCAATTTTGTGCCTGAGAAGATCAGGATGGTTTCTACTGCTGCTGAGGGTCTCTGTAAGTGGGTCTGCGCTATGGACTGCTATGACAAGTAAGTTGTATTTTTTTTTTTTTTTGAAGAATGAACATATGAGGATTAGGTATATGAAAGAGTAGCAGTAAATTAAAGTACCATTGTAGTGGACATGATTGCAATAATTTCCCAGAACCCCTCAAGGACCAGTTAAAGGATATTTTTTTTCTCTCTTAGGGTAGCTAAAGTTGTGGCTCCAAAGCAAGAGAAGCTGGCTGAAGCAAACGCCAAGCACAGGGTAGCCACAGAGAGCCTTCAGAAGAAGCAGGCCACATTGAAGGAGGTACAGGACAAACTGTTAAAACTACAAGAGACCCTAGAGGCCAACAAAAACAAGAAGGCTGATCTGGAGAATCAGGTCAGTGCGCCAACTTCTACTGGTAATAATAATAATAAATACAAGCCTCTATGCGCTTTACTTTCAAAATTACATACGAGTATGGACTCAAGTGTAGTTTATAGGAAAGACCAGGTTATACTTCAAAGTAGGGCTTTGGTAAGCTTACTTTGGAATTTACCCAGGGCATATTATGTGCTATCAGGAATTATATTACTAACTTCAAGTGAGTAAGAAATACTTAGGTCTTAACCAATCAAAGTGTGGAAAAAAGGTTTAATGATCTGCTTTTCTAATGATTATTTTTCTGTAGTAAAATAATGGGGGTTTGGCAGGCATTTTTTATTTATTTTTTATTTTTTTAAGTCTGAAGGGGGTCTGCGGCTCCAGGGGATGATCTCTTCAGCCAAACTCTTTGTAAATGTGATACATTTTGTCTTATAAATTGTAAATCTATACTATCTTTACTGAATCTTAAACTAGACTGTGTAATGCATTCACATTGACTTATATTGTCACTAAAATATATTTAAGGATAAAGTCTTGGTTCACTTAACCAATTTCTTTCTGCTTTTGTGATTACTGATTAATTCACATTAACTATGAATATGTGATATAGTCAAATTAGATGCAGTGAAATCCAAATCTTAATCTAAAAACCAATAAGCTAGGAAATATACTGCCTGGATTAAGAAAAGGTCACCACCTGAATTTAACTAAGCAAATAGGTTAGAGCCTCCCATCGGATAATTACTGCATAAGTGATTATGTTTCAGCTTGCAACAAGTTATTTAACCCTAACTGATGCAGTGAGTAACTTCTCATTTGTTAAACAACCATGTCGAAAGACACATCCTGTGGTCGTGGAAAATATGTTAATCTGTTTCAGAAAGGTCAAATTATTGGCATGCATCAAGCAGAGAAAACATCTAAGGAGATTGCTGAAACTACTAAAATCGAGTTAAGAACTGTCCAATGCATTATTAAAAAGTGGGAGGACAGTGGGGAAACATTTTCGTGGAAGGAATGCGGGAAAAAATCTTGAATGATCGTGATCGGTGATCATTTAAACGTTTGGTGACAACAGCAGAACAACAACGGTAGAACTCTGGGATATGTTGAATAGTGAAAGTAAGAGCATTTCCACATGCACAGTGCGAAGGAAACTCAAGGGAATGGGACTTAAGAAAACCACGGTTTCAATTTGCTAGGGAGCATAAAGATTGGACTTGCAAGAAGGTCAAGAATTGCAATGCAAGAAGGTCATGTGGTCTGATGAGTCCAGATTTGCTCTGTTCCAGAGTGATCAGGGTAAGAAGAGAGGCAAGATGCACCCTGTCACGCCCACCGGCCGCCCGGCTCGCTGCACCTGTTAATCACACGCACCTGATCTTCATTTCCCTCGTCATTTCCCTCACTATTTAACCCTCACTCTGTTCTCACTCCTCGTGGATTCACGATGTCCCTACCTCGTCTCACCTATCCGTCCCTGTCGTTCGTTATAAATAAAACCACCTTACTTGCCAGTGGCCTGCGTATGTCTCCTGCTTCCGTTCCGTCGCCCGGCGTGACACCCATTATGCCTAGTGCCTCCAGTACAAGCATGTGGGGGCAGTGCTATGACCTGGGATTGCTGCAGTTGGTCAGGTCTAGGTTCAGCAACGTTATGTGCTGAATAAGATCAGCTGACTACCTGAATATACTGAAATGACCAGGTTATTCCATCAATGGATTTTTCTTCCTTGATGGCACGGTCATATTCCAATATAACAATGCCAGGATTCATTGGGCTCAAATTGTGAAAGAGTGGTTCAAGGAGCATGAGACATCATTTTCACACATGGATTGGCCACCACGTAGTCTAGACCTGAACTCCATTGAGAAACTTTGGAACATACTGGAGAAGACTTTGCACAGTGGTCCAAATCTCCTATTATCAATACAAGATCTTGGGGAAAAATTAATGCAACTCTGGACAGAAACAAATGTTGTGACATTGCAGAAGCTTGTGGATGCCACAGAGAATGCGTACCATAATCAAAGCTAAAGGCGCTCCAACTAAATATTAGTGTGTGTGACCTTTGTTTTGGCCAGGCAGTGTAGTTTAATATCCTAAACACAAGAAGCCAGGAAATGCACAGTGTCTGGTAATAAAGAATGTAAAGACATCAGATGTTGTCCCAGTGTTACTGGTTCCCAGCACTTTATGTATGAAACTAATTAATTTAGATCTTTCAGGGTATAAAGCCTTTATTTTTGCTTTAGGTTAAATAAAGACATTTGGAACACAATTTCATATTATTTAATATGAACACATTAAAGATTATATAACTATCAGTAACTATTTCTAGACCAGGTTTTTCTGTGGACAGAGATGAGGCTAAGCTGTGATTGTTATGCCCAAGTCATACCTGCCTACATTTCTTACAAAACAAATTAAAAATAACCTAACCTTGAAGTTATGAATGGATGGAATATTTTATGTGAAGGCATTGTTTATTTTATTTATTTATAGTTTCAGTTTTCATAGGATAGGGTCATGGGTATGGGGGTCTGTTGAATATCTGGAGAATACTGGCACAGGCATATGCATGCCTTGCACAGGACTCCAGTCATTGAAGCTCTGCAGGGGGTTGCTGCTGAACAGAGCTTATATGTAGAAACCCAAGAGCTACGCTTGGAAATCAAACGACTAAAACTCTACTCGTCCAACCAAAGATATACTTAAGAGAAAACTATCCATCACACAGTCATATATACAGACTGGACCAAAACGAAATTGGATCTCAGCAGCAGTTATGACTGAACAACTCTCAAGCCTCACTGTCCTATCAAATCAAAATTCCATCTTCTAAGCTGAATCACAGGTTTTCTTTATTGTGGTAAAATTAATTGAACAACATACAAAACAAAATATGTCTTTAATGAGTCAACATATTTGTAATTGATAAGTAATAGTAATCTCATAGATAATCTATAAGAACATACAAACATCTGTGTATGAGGGCTGGACTTATTTACTTACACAAGTAAAGATGATGCAATCCTGTTTGAATAATATAGTTTGATGAAATTATATACACTCACTGGACACTTCATTAGGTGCCCCCGTTCATCTCCTTGTTAACGTAAATATCTAATCAGCCAATTACATGGCAGGAACTCAATGCATTTAGGCACATAGACATGGTCAAGTGGACATGCTGAAGTTCAAACCGAGTGTCAGAATGGTACAGAAAAGTGATTTAAGTGGCTTTGAACATGGCATAGTCGTTGGTGCTAGACGGGCTGGTCTTAGTGTTTCAGAAACTGCTGATATACTAGCATTTTCAAACACTGTCATCTTTAGGTTTACAGAGAAGGGTCCGAAAAAGAGAAAGTATCCAGTTTCAGTCATCTGGCCAAAAATGCCAGAGGTCAGAGGAGAATTGCCTGATTGGTTCAAGCTTATAGAAAGGCAACAGTAACTCACATAATCACTCATTACAACCAAGGTAGGTAG
Source organism: Ancistrus triradiatus (assembly GCA_025084515.1). Classification (NCBI taxonomy): domain Eukaryota; kingdom Metazoa; phylum Chordata; class Actinopteri; order Siluriformes; family Loricariidae; genus Ancistrus; species Ancistrus triradiatus. The sequence goes on along the minus strand of JAJAGP010005899.1, from coordinate 4,632 downwards.
AAGAGCATCTCTGAAAGCACAACCTTGAAGCAGATGGGCTACTTCAGCAGAAAACCACATCAAGTGCCACTCCTGTCAGCTAACAACAGGCAACTGAGGCTATAAGTCACACATGTTGACTAGATTTAGACCGGGATGCATAGCTTGGGTCACTGGGGCCGGAGTCTGGAGTCATGTCTGGCCTGCCTGCCTTGTCCGTTAACCAGGAGTGTCGGGTGGACGGTCTGGCTAAACTGGGCTTCAGTCCTCTTAATCTTGACTCGTGCATCCTTGCCTTAGACTATGGGCAGAGCCGGGGGTTCATAGTCAATGAGTCTTATGGTGATCAGAGACGTTGGGTTGCTGTCTTCTGCCTCACTGTGCTCTTAATCAATAACTAATTACATTTTCTGTTTTCTCTTCGAGATGTGTTCCAGTACCAGTTCCAGCCCCACACATGATTTTCTTCCGCTGCAGCTTCACTCAAGCTGCTTCCGTCATCAGCTCCAGCCCCATCATACCCAGACCACTTAATACCGATGTCCATATTTCACATTCTATTTGAAGTATGACTTCATGACTCTAGTTTCATTCTTAGATCTATCATCTACGCCGCCCAAGGAGGTTGGGTCCCTTTTTGAGTCTTGGTCCTCCCAAGCTTTCTACCTCATAACACTTAGGGAGTTTTTCCTTGCCACTGTCGACCTAGGCTTGCTCAATTTGGGATTGGACGTAGATATTAAGAGATAAATTAAACTTGTAAAGTTGCTTTGAGACAATGCTCCATTGTAAAAAGCGCTATATAAATAGATCTGACTTAACTTGACTTGACATGTTCACCAAAATTAGACAATAGAATATCGGAAAAATGTTACCTGATCTGATGAGTCTCGATTTCTGTTGAAACATTCAGATGGTAGGGTCAGAATTTGGGGTAAACAACTTGAAAACATGAATCCATCCTGCTTTGTATCTGCGATTCAGGTTGGTGATGGTGTAATAGTGTGGTAGATATTGCCTTGGCACACTTTGGTTTCCTTAATACTAGTTGAACATCGATTAAATACCACAGCCTACAGGAATATTGAGGAATATATATCATGTCTATCCCTTTATGACCACAGTGTACCCATCTTCTACGTGCCAACTTCTAAAGCTCAAATCATCTCAAAATGGTTTCTTGAACATGATGATGAGTCCACTGTCCTCAAATGTCCTCCACAGTGACCAGATCTCAATCCAGTAGAGTACCTTTGGGATGTGGTGGAATGTGAGATTTGCATAATGGATATGCAGCAGACATATCTGCAGCAGCTGTGCAATGCTATAATGGAGCAAAATCTCTGAGGAATGTTTCCAAAATCTTGTTGACTCTATAACAGGAAGAATTAAGGCACTTCAGAAGACAGCAGGGTGTCCAACCCGGTACTAGCAAGATATACCTAATAAAGTGGCCAGCAAGTGTATATTATAAACCAGTCCTTGGGAGTTAACTCATCTGAGGAAGGAGATACATATGTGATCAGACCAGATTGTATGAACAAATTGTTTGTGACAGGTGGAGCTGTGCAGTAAGAAGCTGGAGAGAGCAGAGCAGCTCATTGGTGGTTTGGGAGGGGAGAAAACGCGCTGGAGTGAAACAACATTGAACCTGGAAGAAGTCTACAAAAACCTTACTGGAGATATCCTCATCTCAGCTGCTATAGTGGCATACTTGGGGGCTTTCACCTCTAGTTATAGACAGGTACACTCACAAACTGAGCAGATTGTTACTTGTTAAAATGCTACATTGTTTCCTGTTTCCACAAGGTCAAAATAGCCACATATTCTGTTATGTTTACAACTGGTTCTGACAAGGCCTAATGACCTGCAAACACAGTGAAATACAGAGAGACAGTGGTGCGTGAAAATTTGTGAACCTTTAGAATTTTCTATATTTCTGCATAAATATGACCTAAAACATCATCAAAGTTTCACACAAGTCCTATAAGTAGATAAATAGAACCCAGTTAAACAAATTAGATAAAATATTGTACTTGGTCATTTATTTATTGAGGAAAATGATCCAATACTACATATTAGTAAGTGGCAAAAGTATGTGAACCTCTAGGATTAGCAGTTAATTGGAAGGTGAAATTAGAGTCAGGTGTTTTTCAGTCAATGAGATGACAATTAGATGTGAGTGGACACCTTGTTTTATTTTAAAAACAGGGATCTATCAAAGTCTGCTCTTCACAACACATTTGTTGAAGTGAATCATGGCACAAACAAAATGTGATTTCTGAGGAACTCAGAAAAAGAGTTGTAGATGCTCATCAGGCTGGAAAAGGTTACAAAACCATCTCTAAAGAGTTTGGAATCCACCAATCCACAGTCAGACAGATTGTGTACAAATGGAGGAAATTCAAGGCCATTGTTACCCTCCCCAGGAGTGGTCATCCAAAAAATATCACTCCGAGAGCAAGGCGTGTAACAGGCGAGGTCACAAAGTACCCCAGTGTAACGTCTAAGCAACTGAAGGCCTCTCTCACATTGGCTAATGTTAATGTTCACGAGTCCACCATCAGAAGAACACTGATCAACAACGGTGTGCTTATCAGGGTTGCAAGGAGAAAGCCAGTGCTCTTCAACAAGAACTTTGTTGCTTATCTGCAGTTTTGCTAAAGATCATGTGACAAGCCAGAAGGCTAATGTAAGAATGTTTTGTGGATGGATGAGACCAAAATAGAACTTTTAAAGAAAAGCGTTATGTTTGGAAAAAGGAAAACACTGCAGCATAAGAACCTTATCCCATACGTGAAACATGGTGATGGTAGTATCATGGTTTGGGCATCTGGGTCAGGACAGCTTGCCATCATTGATGGAACAATGAATTCTGAATGATACCAGAAAATTCTAAAGGAACATGTCAGGACATCTGTCCATGAACTGAATCTCAAGAGAAGGTGGGTCATGCAGCAACACAACCACCTTAAGCACCAAAGTCGTTCTACCAAAGAATGGTTAAAGAAGAATAAAGTTAATGTTTTGGAATGGCCAAGTCAAAGTCTTGACCTTAATGTTGTGGAAGTATCTGAAGCGAGCTGTTAAAGTGTGGAAACCCACCAACATCCCAGAGTTGAAGCTGTTCTGTATGGAGGAATTGGCGAGAGGAATGGACGAATGGAATGGGGGGGTTAGTGTTTGCCACTCACTAATATGTAATATTTTATCGTTTTCCTCCATAAATAAATAACCAAGTATAGTATTTTTTTATTTGTTTAACTGGGTTCTCTTTATCTACTTTTAGGATGTGAAAATCTCATATTTACATGTGTAAATGTGTGAAAATGATATCTCATGCTCCCTTTTTGAGCCTGATGAATACTGACATTGTGATCTTAGAACATGCCTGTGCCATCAGGGAAGAAAAAAATCCATTGATGGAATAAACTGGTCATTTCAGTATATTCAGGTAGTCAGCTGACCTCATTCTTTGGGCACATAACGTTGCAGAACCTAGACCTGACCAACTGCAGCAATCCCAGATCATAGCACTTCCCCCACAGGCTTGTATGGTAGGCACTAGGCATGGATGCATCACTTCAGCTGCCTCTCTTCTTATCCTGATGCCCCCATCACTCTGAACCAGGGTAAATCTGGACTCATCAGACCACATGACCTTCTTCCATTGCTCCAGAGTCCAATCTTTATGCTCTCTAGCAGACTGAAGAGGTTATTGGTTTTATTAAGGTTACACAGCTGTTAAGTCCCAATCCCTTGAGTTCCCTTCGCATTGTACACGTGGAAATGCTCTTACTTTCACTATTAAACGTATCCCTGAGTTTTACTGTTTTTTTTCTACGATTTGATTTCACCAAACATTTAAGTGATTGCTGATCATGATCATCCAAGACCACATTCCTTCCCCGAAGATGATGTTTCCCCACTGTCCTTCCACTTTTTAATAATGCGTTGGACAGTTCTTACCCTGATTTTAGTAGTTTCAGCAATCTCCTTAGATGTTTTCTCTGCTTGATTCATGCCAATTATTTGACCCTTCTGAAACAGATTAACATATTTTCCACGACCACAGGATGTGTCTTTCGACATGGTTGTTTAACAAATGAGAAGCTACTCACTGCATCAGTTAGGGTTAAATAACTTGTTGCAAGCTGAAACATAATCACTAATGCAGTAATTATCCGATGGGAGGCTCTTATCCATTTGCTTAGTTAAATTCAGGTGGTGACCTTTTTTTTGTTTGGCCAGGCAGTGTATAAACCAATATGATCATTCATGAAAGTAAGATGTCTTCAGGTACAGGTGCATCTCAATAAATTAGAATATCTTCAAAAAGTTTATTTCAGTAATTCAATACAAAAAGTGAAACCGATATATTATATAGATTCATTACAAACAGAGTGGTCTATTTCAAGTTTTTATTTCTTTGATGTTGAAAACCCAAAAGGTATTACAGTCGTATGAAAAGGTTTGGGCACCCCTGATAATTTTCATGATTTTTCTTTATAAATCATTGGTTGTCCAGCTCAGCAATTTCAGGTAAATATATCATATAGCAGATGAACACCGTGATATTTGAGAAGTGAAATTAAGTTTATAGGTTTTACAGAAAGTGTGCAGTAATTATTCAAACAAAATTAGGCAGGTGCA
>JAJAGP010005898.1:0-27636 GCA_025084515.1 Ancistrus triradiatus | reverse complement strand
TGGAGGCCATGTCTTACCAGTGAAATCATTGTCATGTTCAAGAAACCACTTTGAGAAGATTTGAGCTTTCTGATATGGTGCTGAAGATGGTACACTGTAGTAATGAAGGGATGCACATGGTCAGCAACAATACTCAGGTAGACGATGATCAGTTTGTATTAAGGGGCCCAGAGTGTGCCAGGAAAATACTTCTCACACTATTATACCATCACCAGCAGTCTGAACTGTTGATATAATGCAGGGTGGATTCATGCTTTCGTGTTGTTTACACCAAATTCTGACTCCAATGTCTCAGCAGAGATGATGAGAGAGACTGTGACCTTCGTTACCTGTTCTTAGCTGACAGGAGAGACACCTGGTGTGGTCTTCTGCTACTGTAGAACATCAAGGTTTGACATGTGCATTCAGAGATGCTCTTCTGGATACCTCCGTTGTAAGGAGTGGTTATTTGAGTTACTGTTACCTCTCTATCAGCTCAAATCAGCCTGGCAATTTTCCTCTTACCTCTGGCATCAACAAGGCATTTTCACCCGGAGAACTGTTGCTCACTAGATACTTTCTCTTTTTGGACCATTCTCTTTAAACCTTAGAGATGGCTGTGTGTGAAATTCCCAGCGGATCAGCAGTTTCTGAACTACTCCGACCAGCCCGTCTAGCACCAACAACCATGCCACGTTCAAAGTCCCATAAATCACATTTCCTCCCTGTTCTGATGCTCAGTTTGAACTTCAGCAGTTAATCATGACTATATCTACATACAGTTAGGTGTAAGTAGTATTTTAACTTCATTTGATTTCTATCTGTTTATGATGTGCTGGATTGGGATTCCCCCACCTTAGAGAAAGATACATTACCTGGACGTTACAGTTTTTGTTCATAGTACATTTCTTGCCAGGTGTGCAGGTCAGTGTTTGCCTCCTTCCTGATTTCCTATTTGTTTGTCACACTTATGTGTTTCAGATCATCAAACCAATTAAAATATTAGTCAAAGACAACACAAGTAAACATAAAAAGCAGTTTTTAAATGAAGGCGTTTATTATTAAGGGAGAATAAAATCCAAACCTACATGTCCCTGTGTGAAAAAGTGATTGCCCCTAAACCTAATAACTGGTTGGGCCACCCTTAGCAGCAACAACTGCAACCAAGCATTTGTGAAAACTTGTAATGAGTCTCTTACAGCATTGTGGAGGAATTTTGGCCACTCATCTTTGCAGAATTGTTGTAATTCAGCCACATTGGAGGGATTTCCAGCATGAACGGCCTTTTTAAGGTCATGCCACAGCATCTCAATAGGATTCAGGTCAGGACTTTGACTAGGCCACTCCAAAGTCTTCATTTTGTTTTTCTTCAGCCATTCAGAACTGGAGTTGCTGGTGTGTTTTGGATCATTGTCCTGCTTCAGAACCCAAGTTTCAGCTGGAGGTCACAAACAGATGGCCAGACATTCTCCTTCAGGATTTTTTGGTAGACAGCAGAATTCATATTTCACTTTTTCACACAGGGCCATGTAGGTTTGGATTTTTTTCTCCTTAATAATAAGCGCCTTCATTTAAAAACTGCATTTTGTGTTTACTTGTGTTGTCTTTGACTAATATTTAAAGAAGGGGGCAAACACTTTTTCACTCCACTGCAAGTTTCAAAGCCAAAAAGCATATTGATCACATAGCTCTTACTGCATGAACTGCATCTTGGTGGATTTGTTAAGTATGTCTTAAGCATGCACCATAGTGTCGTTGTTTCTTTGTCACAGAAATAAAGTTGTTCACTTGACTGAAATATGCCTTGGATTTCTTGATCTGTGTCACTTGGGGAAGGGGATGAAGTTGGGCAGAAGAGGGTCCTAGCTAGTTGTAATAGGCTAGTTGTAATTGCTCTCCCTGACAGACCTACAACTGGTCCTGATGTGGAAATTCTTGAGTCCTGGGTGCACACCCAGCATTAGTGAAATGCCTCAGAACCTGAAAACACTCCCAGGAGACATTAGCGATCTCCTCTAAATGCTTTATGCAGCCATCCATCATTATTAATGCAGTAATATCTCAGCAATTAGCTACCGCTAATGCCTTTGCTGCTTCTTATCAATGTTACAGTGGGATATCTGGCGTTCAGGCCAAATGCCTTCTCGATACAGTGTGTGTTATCCTGGGGCACATGACCCCAATTTATATGGCTGTGTGCACTACGATGGATGGAAGTGCACTTCTGTTTCTTTCATCTCGCGGTAATAAAGAAGTGTTTATTTTGGACCAGGAATGATTAATAATTAATAACAGATAATAATAGGATGTGCATTATGCCTCTTAACACAGTACAAAGGCTTTTTGAAATGGCAGGGCTTTGTGTGGCCACAAGTGTATTTGTGTGTGTGTGTGTGTGTGTGTGTGTGTGTGTTGGGCTGTTAAAGACCTCTCCGCCCCTTTAGTGTTAGCATCTTTGCCCTGAATGGAATTTGTTCTTGCGTGTGCCTCCACACACGACTGGCTAAAGAAGATTAAAGTGGGACACTGGCTGCATCTCTGGGCCTCTGTCTATAGCCTCTGGGCTTTGATGTGTTAAATGGGGCATCTTCGATGTGTGTGTGTGTGTGTGTAATGTGAGGTAAGCATACTGATATATGTTAAGATATGGAACAAAGGGTCTGTGACATGAATAGCATCCGGTGATGCCTCAGATTAAAGCTCATTAGAGTTTAATTATTTGCACATTAAGCATTACTGAATGTAGAATATGATTTTTTTGTGGTCTTTTATGGTTGCATATGTTAATATGTCTAGTGTTTTTTCATTTGTTCAGTTGTCTTTAGTGACCTTCTACCTTTAGACAACCTTACACTTTCAGATGCAAATCAAGAGGGGGTTCAGCACTGAAATCCAGGGCTGTACTCTGGTTTGTATTCCACCTCAGGTGGGGTGAAGTTTCTCTCCTAGACAGAGGGCAGATATGAGCACTGGTTCCCGCCTCTGGCAAGGTGTGGCGTACAGTATCTGTAAGAAGAGTGTCATGGCCCAGCTTCTAGGGGATATGATCCCACTGAGGAGTTTGTCTGTATCATTTACATTACCTTATCCACAGTGACTTACAGTGATACATTCTTACAATCAAGGTGGGACTTGAACCCTAGACCTTCTCATCCATAGTCCAGTACCTTAACCACTAGGCTACCACAGTCAATGTTGTATAAGTGTTGTGCCTTGCTGGGAGGCTTCTATCTGTTTGGTGTTTAGAGATCTTTGAGTCTTAGGGGATAGGTCAGATTCTAACCTTTGGTTGAAGTTAGCCAGTACTGTGCAAAACTCTTAGGCCACCAATAGATTATATACTCACTGGAAAAAAATTAGCCACCTGGGACTGAAACATACCTAATTGCATGTAATACCTCCACGGGCACAAATAACAGCTGCGATTCGATTTGTCTTGTACTGGACAGATTTCTGGATGTAGGCGACATCAGCGTTCAGCCACATCAAAGAAATGCACAGTTCAACCAGATTTCATGGATGCCTTCCCTCGCGTCTTACTTCTTGTTCCAGCTAGTCCCACAGATTTTCAAGAGGATTCACACCTGGGGATTTTGCAGGCCACTCCAGATGTGTGACTGCTCCTGAATATCCCTTCACACATTGGCTTTTGGCACGCCCAAATTCATTCACATCCTTTTGCCAATCATTAACATTTGCTTTGCGACCCATTTTAGAGACATCATACGAGACTGTCACTACACTGTACCACCTCTTCTCAGTCTGTGAATCCCGTTGTACAGCCTGCAGGTATTTATAGCCCGATCATCCTTATGCATCGCCATCCGCAGTAAACACACAAGGTGACTCATGTTTTGTCCGGAGACTATTTTGACTGTTGACTTTTTATACAATAATTTCTCAATCTCTTTATTAGAATACAAAAAATACAGGACATTTGTATGGAGTATTAAAAAATGAAAACAAAACAAAAAGAAATCAGAATAATAGTTTCTCTAGGCTACAGTGGCATGATTTAGTGTGACCTCCCTTTTCACTTGGGCATCTGGCAGAAGTCTGAAGAAGCTTGATCAGGAATGGTCTTTTTGGAAGGGTAGTAACCAAGAAACCACTTTTACAAAAGGGGAACAGGGTGCAAAGGCTATGATTTGCTAAAGCTCACAAAGATTGAAATTAAGATCAGTTTAAAAGAGTATTATGGATTGACATTCCAAGTTTGAAATTTTCAGGTCCAATCACCAACTATATGTCATATATGGTCATTGCTAACACAGCAAACCTAATGGTGGCCTAAAACTTTTGCACAGTACTATATACAGGCTGGTATTTCATTTAAAATGAGACATGAAGTCAGTATTTTATCATAATAATTATTACTCGATCATACATAACCATGGGTCTTTCTTTACCATCTTCCCACTGGTGACTACAGCCTCATGGCAGCTCTCTACTCCAGAATGTATGACCATAGCAGACCTGTGCCATGTTTGGTCAGACATTTAAGTCCAATGATGAGCAAACTCATAAAAAAGAGTTCTCTTACAATGTAAGATTTAGAAAAGCTTTCAAGCTTTAGAGCAGCTTGAAAATTCAGATTTAAGTTTGCCTTAAAGTAAGTATTTTTTCCCGGCTTGTCTTTTGAATTGTGTTGTGCTCTGTGCTATTGCTACTGTAAGGATAAAAGAAGTTTCAGCCTGTGTACCTACCAAAGAAATCAAATAAATGCTGTATGCCGCAGGAGAAGGAATTCATTTGTGTCCCCATCTGCATCAATCAAAGCACTGAAGCTTTATTTGCTCGACTAATTATCTCTCAAAAAACCTACAGCCTTCCATTTTGGCATTGTGTCACAATTTCCAAACAAGCCGCGCTGTTTTTCAGGGTGAAAGCAACAGGCGTCTTGGAGCAATAAAATGTTGTTTCGCGACGCTTTTAAACAAACAACACAGCTGCCTACATATGTTTTCAGTAGCCGTTTGATTCTGGATGTAATTTGTACAGCTGCTAATGACTACACTGGGGTGGCGTTTCAATGGGTAAATCTATATCGATTGTCATTGAAATGAGCGCTGATTAGTCTACTTTTTGAGCATCACAAACAAAAGCTGACAGAAAGGGGACGTGGCAGGGATGTTTTTGTGCTTGTCTTGCATCCATTTAGTCTCAGCTTATAGCGCTGCTCGATTCCTCCATCTGCTTTTCCATACACGTCTATGTAAAAAAAAGGCTCTATTATGGTAGGTACAAATGGGCCTCCATAGACGCTCCACACTGCAGCCTCGCAGATTCCAAGGAGCACAGACTTGTCATTTAATTACACAGGCATCATGGGCTTTAATGAGTTTTAAACCGTATTGTCTACACAGCCATAAAGAAGACATAGTGGCTAGCAGTGGGTAAAAAAAAAGGCTCAAAAACAGGCAGACCAAGGGGGGCCAAGAAGGGCAGAGGAGGCTGAAGGGGGGGCGGGGCATCTTTATTAACCCTAGAGTGACTAGCTAATGCGATTGAAGTGGAACCACCTGGCGGGACAAGCGTGTGTAACGTGAATGTGTGTGGAGTGTACAGTCAGCTGCTGCTGAATGTGGCAGGAACACCAGGTGCTGTGTAATAGCACGCCTGAGTGCACGCCGATGCTTGGGGCGAGGATTAGCAACAAAAAAACCTGTTTCTGAGTTGACATGGAAGTCTATTTTCTTTTCTTACACAGTTCCCCAAATCCCTCCACCCACCACCCCCCGTCCCATACTCGTCTGGCTTCTGTGCCAAGAAAGAAGCATAAGGGACAGAAAGGGACGTTTTAAATAGCTATGATTAAATAGAGTTTGTATACAGGCGCAGAGCGACAAGGAGGAACCCCCATCTGTTCCTGACTCCTGAACTAATTTTACCAAATGTACATCACTCATCCATTCCCACACTCACTTGTCCATCTCTTTGTGCAGATTTTGGAAATATACGTTACTGGGCTAAAGTCTAAGGCCTCCATTAGATTAGACGCTCCATTGCTTTGGCATGTAGAATTATTTATCGTATGGAATTATTTTATTAGAATACAACCAAATGGTACAGGGAACTTGTATGCAGTATTATACAACCCCAAATCAGAAACAGTTAGGACTGTAGTATGTAAATCCCTTCCAGGCTTTCTTTGAGGAACATTGTGTTTCAACGTTTCAATCATTTTCGTACACATTTGTTGATAAACTGGAGATCCTCTGCCCAGCTTTACTCCTCAAAGACTCAGCCTTTCATGGGTACTGCTTTTGTTCCAAATCATGATTATAATCACCTGTTGACATCACCTGTTTGAAAACAAATTGCTATTTTTTTTTACCTCATTATTAGCCCTAAGTTATCCCTGTGCCTACTCTGTTTGGAATGTGTTGCAGGGCTGAAATGCAGGAATGGATGTTTTTTAATGAATGAAATGAACTTGACCCGAAAAAACCTGAAATATCTTGGGTTCATACTGTGTGCAATGAAATGAAAGTCAAAGGAAATGTACAAAACACTGTATATTTTTAATTTGCATTTTCCGTCCCAACTTTTTCTGATTTGGGGTTGCAAAACTGAAAAAAAAATCAAGCTTCTATAGGCGACAGGCCCTTACACTTGAGCAATAGCAGCATCCGGCAGCTTCATTGGGATGCCAAGTTGACCCTTCTACAGTCTGAATAACAGCGATATATTACCGTATTTTTCGGACCATAAAGCGCACCGGGTTATAAGGCACATGAAATGAAACAAAACTCTTAAGTTCCGTCGGAAGCTCAGTTTGGTCTTTACCTGGCTCAGGGCGTCTTCTTGCTTCCTCCACTTCCGTACCATTGATTCGTTAATGTTGAATCCATGTTGCACTACGTGACTGATAGCGTTGAGTTTAAAATCCGTTTAGAAAATAAATGAATGAATGCACGTACCCTAATGCTGAAGCACATACCGTATTACTCTGCGATGATGCGCACTGCGGTGGCCGTAAGCGTCGTAACCTACCAAAGACCGTGCTAAAACATTTTGACAGATTTATGAGCTCCGTGTACCATCTACAATCGGTTCTAGGTCAGAAAGCACAACCAGAATTAATTCATACATTAGACGCACCGCATTTAAAGGCGCACTGTCGATTTTTGAGAAAGTTAAAGGATTTTAAGTGCGCCTTATGGTCCGAAAAATACGGTAAGTATTAATTATGTTTTGCCGTCTCTGTACTTGAGTCCCTGAATAAAATACACATTTACATTTCACTCCAATACATTTCACCTAAGCATCTTTGTTATGTCATTAGAACAAAACAATACTGTTATAAGATCTTTGACAGACTGCAAGCAAGCAGGTTTAGGGAATTTGTGATCCTAACTTGCTAGTTAGATCATTGGCTGGCTAGCATATTAATGCGCAAGTGCAAACGTGCTCTCATGCGCAAAGGCATTGACAAATTTTGATGTCCATTCAAGTTCAGGCATGTCAGATGCTAGCGACGACATGAGAGTATTCCACTTGATAAAACTGATTTCATGGTGGAAGCAGAAGTAGGCCACAAGAACATCGGCGGTAATGAAATCCCATGGCCATATTTGTGATAAATGTTTTTTTATGTTGGAGTGAAAGATGGCACAGCGGTTAGCATGGTCGCCTCACAGCTCCAGCGGTCGGTTCCCGTCCTCGAGCTCCACCAATCGAGCTCCTGTTAGGTTGATGTTTCTAAACTGCCCTTATTGTGTGAGTGTGCATATGAGTGTGTGAGTGTATGTGCCCTACGATGGGTCGGCGCTTGTCTAGGGTTGTTCCTGCCTTGCGCTGTATGCCAACGGCTAGGCGTCGGCCTTCCCACAGATAAGAAAGTGAATGAATGAATGAATGAAAGATTATTTGTACCAGATAGAGAGTCTCTTATGTTACTCAAAGATACAGAAATATTGGCATTTAAAATCCCCATCCAACCTCAAACACATTGAGGTAAATAAATATTAATAAAGTAAAGCTGCAAGATTAATGCTATTTATTAGAATTAACATTAAGCCTGTTCAGATAATATTTCTGATTATGAAAACCTTGGGGTTTTTTTTGTAAAGTGTAAGGTAGGGTCAATTTTGAAGGTAGTTTACAGCTTCATAATTCTCAAAAACTCTGACTGCTTTTTTTTTACTTGTACTTTTACTTTCAATACTTACGCACATTTAATGTAATTTAATTACTTTTAATACTTAAGTGCAGTAAATAGCAAATACTTTAGACTTTTATTCCACTAACACTCTAAGAGGTGACTTTAACTTGTAGCAAAGTCATTTACTAATAAGGACTTTTTACTGTTACTTAAGTGCAGCTTTCAGGTACTTTATCCACCACTGCTGAAGAAGCTTAATCAAGAAGGGTCTTTTTAAAAGGATAACAGCAAAGAAACTCCTTTTCAGAAGGGGAACAGGGTGAAAAGGCTAAGATATGCTCACAAAGATTGGAATGAAGATCAGTGGAAAAGAGGATTACTGTATGGAGTGACGAATCCATACGAACGTTGGGTCCAAACTGTTATATATCCAGTATGTTATGTATAGTCATAATACCATCACAAAAACAACAAATCTGATGTTGGCTTAAGACCTTTGCAGACGACTGTACGTAAACGGATTTAGGCAAAACCCAGATATGGCAAAAGACGAATTAATATGCAAGACGTACAAGAAGGATGACACCTTGCATTCCTAGCATGTATCATTTTCCGGGCTTACATTTGATCTGAGCAGTTCAGGTTAAGAGTGATACTTCTGGATCCCCGTGTTCCCTGTATAAATACATGGGTGTTTACTTAAGCAACCTGGCCGTGCAGTTTAGGGACTCAAAGTAATTTTTTGTCATTGGCTGAAAGGACCCTGGTGGTCTGTCATGGTCTGTCACTAATGTCCTCTTTTTAAAATGTGTTTGCTTCTCATAATTTAAAAAGTGAATGCCTCCAATTTATGGTCACAACAGCGCTCTGAGCTCAAGCAGTCCTCCAGGCTTGTAAGCCACTCAGTCCACAAGTGTTTGAGAGGAGTGTGTTAAACATGGTGTGTAATTGTTTGAAATATGTGTTTGCTTTTCACTCTGTACTAGTACTTCTCTTTTGGTCTCTCAACCACAAATGACTGTAGCATGTTCTGTTGGCTAATCTCACAACAAAACAGTGGCGTGGTGTGACAGAGTGAAAATTCAGTGAGTGTGAGAGAGAATGCAAGATGGAGTAAAATGGAGTGATGTGCAACGGCAGTGCAGTAGAGCCTGATGGAGTGATATGCAATGAGAGTGCAGTAGAGTGAGATGGGGTGAGATGTGCATGTGAGTCACTTGCAATGCTGTGGAGTTAGACGGGATGATAGGTGGATGTGGGATGTGAATGTGAGAGAGTGAGAGTGCAATGGAGTGAGATGTGAATGTAGAGTGAGAGTGTAGTAGATAGAGGTGTGAATATGTGCATGTGAGAGAGAGTGCAGCCGCAGCAGTGTGAGACAGGGTGATGTGTGAGAGGGAGCTGTTTCTTTTTTTCAGCACCACTAATCTAACTCACACAGTTACTATTGTTATAATGTACAGTACATAGCCAAATTGAAGTTTCTTAAATTTCTCTTATTTGATTAATATTTAATATGATTTTTGTTTTTTAGTATTTCCCTTCTTCATTCCTAATCTATCTTCCTTTGTCATGTTTTTTCTTCTCCATTTTTTCTTTATTTTTCCTTGTCTTTCTTTATTTAGTTTTTTTTCGTTCATTTTACTTTTCTTTTTCCTGTTTTTCTTTCTTTCCATTTTTCAAACTTTCCTCAAACTCTTTATTTTATTCACATCTATTATTTCTTTCTTCAATCTTTTTTTAATTCAATGTGTGTGTTTTCGTCTTTCTTTCTTTCGTTTTCTTTTCTTTCTTTCTTTTCTTTCTTCTCAAACCAATTTTTCCTTTCTTTGCAACATCTTTGTCGTCCTTTCTTTGTTTTTATTTCATTTTTCTTTCTTCTTCCTGTCAAAACCAATATATCCTTCCATCTTTGTCGTCCTTTCTTTGTTTTTATTCATTTTTCTTTCTTTCCTTTCTTCCTGTCAATTCTTTCCTTCTTCATTTTTACTTAATTTCTTTATTTTGTTCTCAAACCAAAACAGTTGTGCTTGAAAGTTTTAGAAACCGTTTAGAATTTTCCTTATATTTCTGTATAAATATGACCTAAAACAATCATCAGATTTTTTCACACACAAGTCCTAAAAGTAGATGAAAGAGAAACCCAGTTAAACAAAGAGACAAAAAACTTGGCCATTTATTTATTGAGGGAAAATGATCCAATATTACATATTAGTGAGTGGCAAAAGTATGAGAAAACCTTTGCTTTTCAGTATCTGCTGTGACCCCCCTGTGCAGCAATAACTGTAGCTAAAGCGTTTCCCCTGTAGCTGTTGATCAGTCCTGCACACCGGCTTGGAGGGGAATTTTCGCCCATTCCTCCGTACAGAACAGCTTCAAGCTCTGGGGATGTTGGTGGGTTTTCCTCACATTAGCTGCTCGCTTTCAGTTCCTTCACAAACAATTTCCAGTTGATTAAGGTGCAGGACTTGAGACTTGGCCATTCCACAACATGAACTTTATTCTTCTGTAACCATTCTTTTGGTAGAACGGCTTGTGTGCTTTAGGGTCGTTTTTGTCTTGCTGCATGAACCCCCCTTCTCTTCTGAGATTCAGTTCATGGATAGATGTCCTGACATTTTCCTTTAGATTTCTCTGATATAATTCAGAATTCATTGTTCCCATCAATGATGGCAAGTCGTATCCTTGTCCAGATGGCAGCAAAACATGGCCCAAACCATGATACTACCACCAGCATGTTTCACACAATGGATAAGATTCTTATGCTGGAATGCTGTGTTTTCCTTTCTCCCAAACATGACAATTTTCTTTAAAAAAAAAAAAAAAAAAAAGTTCTGTTTTTGGGGAGCAGTGGCTTTTCATCCTTGTAAAACCCTGCCATGCACACGTGAGCTTTAGCAAAATGAAGACTAGCAGCAATGTTCTTGTTGGAGCGCAGTGGCTTTATCCTTGTAACCCCTGCCATGCACACCATTGTTGACTTCGTTGTCTTCTGATAGATGGAACTCATGAACATTAGCCAGAGTGTGAAAGAGACCTTCAGTTGCTTAGAAGTTACCCTATTACATGCCTTGCTCTTGGAGTGATCTTTGTTTGGTCGACCACTCCTGGGGAGGGTAACAATGGTCTTGAATTTCCTCCATTTGTACACAATCTGTCTGAACTGTGGATTGGTGTAGAGTCCAGACTCTTTAGAGATGGGTTTTATAACCTTTTCCAGCCTGATGAGCATCAGCAACTCTTTTTCTGAGGGTCCTCAGAAATCTCCTTTGTTCGTGCCATGATACACTTCCACAAACATGTGTTGTGAGAGCAGACTTTGATAGATCCCTGTTCTTTAAATAAAACAGGGTGCCCACTCACACCCTGATTGCCATCCCATTGGATTGAGAAACACCTGACTTTCTAATTTTACACCCTTCAAATTAGCTGCTAATCCTAGAGGTTCACATACTTTTTGCCACTCACTAATATGTAATTGGATCATTTTCCTCAATAAATAAAATGACCAGGTATAATATTTTGTCTCATTTGTTTAACTGGGTTCTCTTTATCTACTTTTAGGACTTGTGTGAAAATCTGATGATGTTTTAGGTCATATTTATGCAGAAATATAAGAAATTCTAAAGGGTTCACAACTTTCAAGCATCACTGTATGTCATTTCTTATATTTTTGTGTCTTCCTTTTGTTTTTTCTTTCTTTCTTTCCTTTTCTATTTCCTTGTTTTTACTTTTTTTTCAATATTTTTTGTTTCTTTTCTTTCTTTCTTCTTTCTTTCTTTTGTTAGATATTTTTTAAAGCATATTAAAATATATATATATATTTTTATCCGGTCTACCATTGTGTTATACTGTTTTGATATTCTTCTTGGCTTCTGTGCTACACTATCAGGTGGTTTCTGTGCTGACTTTCCGCTTGTCTTATGGAGTCAGTGTGACTGCTAGTTGCATTAGAGGACCATCTGTAGCTCTGCTCTGTGTGTGGTGTGTGTGTGTGGTGTGTGTGTGTGTGTGAGTGTGTGTGTGGTCTAATGGCCGGGCCAGGCTCAGTGCTGTAATGTTTCCAGGAGGCTGTCTGGACCCCGTCAGGGCTTCATGTAAAAAGCCTTGCCCCCCCCCACACCCCATCCCTCCCCCCTTATGCTGCCTTCACACATGGGTTAAGCATGGCTCCTCCCATCCACCAGAGACACTGTCAGCATCTACAGGGACGTGAGTCATCCAGCGTTCTGCTACCACCACTCCTAATAACGAGTAATGCCTCCTGCTTCAGTTGTCCACCATTTTGCTTAACGGATCTGTGCCTGTGGAATGGAGCCACACTGAGGGCCAGCCTTTGTCACTGCGCTAATGCTAATACAGCTTTGACGGAGCAATGGAGGGAGGGCTGGGGGAGCCCCATATGGTCAACAGGCATGGCTCGATTTGCACCGTTTGTTGTTGTTATTTATTTATCGACAGCAGTGCGTTGAGTGCCAGCAGAGCGGGCAGAACAAGCCGACGCTCTGGCACAGGCTAACGCTAACGTCCAACAAACAGACTCCCCCCGTCAGCGGCCTGTGCATGTGTGTGCATGTGGATGTGTTTGCATATACAGTACCATCTGTGAGACAGAAGCGTCTGCCTCACTGCTGCTCATCTGTTGCCACAATGTGACCCCCTGGGCATGCGACCGTGCTCCCCCGGGGCATCTGCTGACATCATGGGATAACTGCCATGACACAGGCGGATCGATCCAGCAGGGGCTGACATCATTACAGGTCTTGCTTGGAAGTGAAAATGCACTCACTCAATCTCTTGCTCACATTTCATATCTGCTTAATCCAATTCAGGGATTAATTCACAATAACTATAGAAGATACATGTACTGTTACAACCCTGTATAGGGGAAAACCATGACACTTAAGGGGATTGTATGATGGACCTGATACTTTTGTTCTACAGAAGACAAAAATGCGTTGACAAACAATATTACGAACAACATGGAAGATCGGTCAGATGAAACAGACTCAACGAGTGAATGTGAATAAACAAAGGAGTACTACTTACAATAGGACAGGCATATATACTTGTATATACGCATGCTATTTACAGCTTGTGGGTGGCACGGTGGTACAGTTGTTAGCACTGTCACCACACAGCTCCAGGATCCCTGGTTCGACCTTGACCCCCCAGTCCCTGCCTGTGTGGAGTTTATGTCCTCCCCGTATCTGCATGGATTTACTCCGGGTAATTCAGTTTCCTCCCACATTCCAAAGTGTGTTTGGTTAATTGCAGTATCCAAATTGCCCCTAGTGTGTGTGTATGACTGT
Organism: Ancistrus triradiatus; assembly: GCA_025084515.1. Lineage (NCBI taxonomy): Eukaryota > Metazoa > Chordata > Actinopteri > Siluriformes > Loricariidae > Ancistrus > Ancistrus triradiatus. The sequence continues at coordinate 14,238 of JAJAGP010005898.1, read as the reverse complement.
GCGAGTGTGTGTGCCCTACGATGGATCGATGAATTGGCGCCCTGTCTAGGGTTGTTTCTGCCAAGCGCCATATGCTGCCGGCTAGGCACCCACTTTCCTTCAACCCTGACTAGGAAGCGAATAAGACAATGAATGAATGAATTTACAGCTTGTTACAAATAAGAAGCAGAAAGTCATACACAAATATGACTGAATTACACAAGAAAGTCTGTAAACACATCAACCGAGTTAAAACAGTCTCTAGTCCAAACGTGAACTAACGAGCAAGCGAGCATACAACTGGTAAGGCCGTTTTTCACACACACATAGACACAAATGATGGCGTTCTGCTCTTAAACTCTTAACTCCCACCTCTGCTCATGGATCTGCAGCATTGATTGGCTGTTGAGGTGACCAGCTGTTGACAGCCACACCCTCCAGAGTTAAAAGACAGATTTTTATGTCCTTTTAGTCATCTACAGATGTAGATAGGATGGATGTTAAACAGTTACCAACATCCAATTCCATGGGATACCATGTGCCTAGTGTTTCTTCTTAGCTAAACCATACAATGTTCGAAATGAATATTACCCTCAAACATCTTGTACTACGAGTAAAGTAATTCCAAGGCTCAGCCCCCCTCCCCTCCTCTATTTCCTGCCCACACTAGCCTCTCACCTCAAATTATTACACAGACATGCCGTTGTAGGAGAGGCTGAGCGCTCTGTCGAGATGAAGCCAATGCCTTTAGTGTTAGAACGCAAACATCACTTAATCGTGCTTTCGGGAAGTGGAAAATGTCTTTACTGTAAGAGAATTCCACGTAGACTTAATTAGCTCGTCTCCACGGGACCTTCCTGTGTTGATTGGATGAGCATAGAGGTTGTTGCTGTGAGACTGGGGACACTGCTGCTGATGTTTACTACAGGATGGTAATGATAACTGCTCTCTGCTCTTGCTGAATGTTTCTCAGTGGTGTGGCTCTGTGCAGAGCTGGGTAACACTAACTGGTCAGACTTGAACAGAGAGCAGCACTTGTTTAATGAGACCTTGCCAGTGTGTGCCTCTGGGATGCTAACTAGAAGTGTGGATGGACCATGAGAAGAGACCTAAAATGAGAAGAGCATTCTCACAGCTTGCTTGAATCACTAAAAAGGACACTCTAGGGTTATGGCATAGGATATTTTAGGAGAGGAGGGGATGTGTCCCCCTCAGTGTTTGGAGTGGGGTAAAATGTCCCTCCACAATAAATCATTGTGTTTTCGGGTGAGATGTTTTTTTCCTGGGTGTTGGGATTTCTGCAGTAATCTACTTATTTAAGTGGTCATGTATACAGCATACTCCAGAAATCAGATTAAGAAATCTGAAAAAGAAAGCTGGATTTTATTCCAGTAATTGAATTACTCATAGCCTTTATACCAGTTAGCTGATTTCAATCGGTTTTCTTAGTCTGCGCATGTGCGCAAGCCTATTGAGACATGGTTGCCAGGTCCCCCTATTCTAAAAACTTGGCTTTATTTGGCCTCTTTTTCCACTGTCTATGACTGTTTTTTCTTTTCCTCGTGGGATCTGGCAACCTTGGAATTCAACGTGCCACGGAATTAGAGGCAGCGAAACGGCTATCGAACACTTTGCGGGGACCAGATGGGATTAGTGCACTGTGTAAATAAAGAATTTTTTCTGGCTCGTCTCGTCTGACGCGTACTAGCACCACTATTAAAACATTTAAAAGCGAGGTAAACTGAACGTAATAAAGTGAGTTATACTTTAAATGTCAAAAATAAATACTCATAGTAAAGCTAGCTATATTCATATCCGGGGTAAGATGTTTGGCATATTATTTACTAGTCATTGGCATTGCATCATATGGCTTAAGATTTTATGTATTCAGATAATAATATACTGTGCCTCAACCATGCAACGTGCTAGGGCCACAAATCAAGCTTGCATTCTACCTAAAAATGCATGACTGAAGTTAAAAATGAGTGGACAAGCTGTGCCAGGAGAGAAAATACTCTTAAAGACAGCTCAACAACTAACCAATATCACCATCTACGAACTAACCAGCGCACAGAATATACATATTATGAAAAACTTAGGGACTCAGCTGTCCACAACAGGCTCTCCACAGCTGTCCACAATTACCTCTATAATTATTACAGGTTTTAATATTGTGCCATATCTTAATGCTGATATGTGATGCAGCAGATGTTTTAGCCTGAGTTTAAGAAGTCTTTTTGACTGAAATGTTTACATGTTTTTAGCTCAGAACAGTGACTCACAGCATATTGGCTCATACCATAATCACCTCTAATCGCAGCGCTTCTGAGTGAGCATACTTTATTTGGATTTACACCATGCAGGACCATCATCATGCTGCTATGATGTGGATGCTGCCCAGCCAAATCATTTGTGCCGTAATCAAACCGCATCATGGTAATAATAATGCTCTCATTTACAAAGTCCTGAGATGCATCTGAAAATATAATCAGGCCACTTATGTTCAGTAATGGAGTCAGAATTGGATTATGCTTTGATCCCGGGTGCCACGAGAAGCTTTATGCACTTCTTCTTGTGCTGTAAGCTCCTTGTTAAGACGCATGAGCTGATGAGGTTAATTGGATAGTTTAGCTGTGTTTTAATGAGACGGAAGAGTGAGTTTTCTGCTGCAGGCATATACAGTGTGACCGCCAGCAGCTGGCGTACATCCTGGCCTCATGATGAAGCAATTAAGGTCTCTAACAGAAATCGGACCAGTCACTGATCTCTGAAGAAGGGCAGCTTGATCAGTGCAGGTTAATTACCTGAGTTCAGATTTTGAGAACCCACTGTAACGCTGACTTCCACTGTGCTCAGTTTCAAGAGATCCCTTAGTCAGAATCAGATTATTAATTATGCCCAATTTTGTGCAGTTATGAAACTGTGGAGCTGAGAAATGCAGAAAGACAACAAAATAAATGAAGATCTATGATTAGGAGCTATGTAACTATGGAAATAGAGAACTGGGGAGCAAAGAACTATGGAACTAGAGAACTGGGGAGCTAAGGGCTATGGAACTAAGGAATTGGGGAGATGAGGGCTATGGAACTATGGAACTACAAAACTGGGGAGCTAAGGACTACGGAACTATGGAAATAGAGAACTGGGGAGCTAAGGAATTGTTTAACTAAGGAACTTGGGGGAGCTAAAGGGCTTATGGAACTAGTGAAGTAAGGAACGTTGTGATCTAAGGTATGGATCTAAGGAACGAGGGAGCTAAGGGCTATGGAAATATTGAAATAAAAGAACTGGGGAGCTAAGGAACTGTGGAGATAGGCTTTGGAACTATGGAATACAGAACTGGGGAGCTAGGGCACTGGGGGAGATAAAGGCTGTGAACATGGAAATAAAGACTGGGGAGCTAAGGAACTGGGGAGATAAAAGGCTGTGGGAACTATGGAAATAGAGAACTGGGGAGCTAAGGAGTATGGAACTATACAAATAGAGAAATGGGCAGCTAAGGACTATTTAACTAGGGAACTGGGGAGCTAAGGGCTATGGAACTAAGGTACTGGGAGCTAAGGGCTATGGAACTAGGGAAATAGAGAACTGGGGAGCTAAGGACTATGGAACTATGGAAATAGAGAACTGGTGAGCTAAGGACTATTTAACTAGGGAACTGGGGAGCTAAGGGATATGGATCTAAGGAACTAAGGAGATAAGGGCTATGGAACTAGGGACATAGGGAACTGGGGAGCTAAGGGCTATGGAACTAAGAAATTGGGGAGTTAAGGGATATGGAAGTGTGGAAATAGAGAACTGGGGAGCTATGGAACTATGGAACTGGGGAGATAATTGCTATGGAACTAGAGAACTACAGAATGAGGAAAGTAAAAAAATTGACAGGAGTATAAAACTGAATAATTGGGCATCTGAGGAACTACGGAACAAAGCGACTTTGATTCTGGGAACTAAAAAATGGGGAAGAAAGGACATGGAATTGGGAACTAGGGAACAAGTAATCTAAGGAAGTAGGAAATTAAAAAAAACTGGAAAACTAGGGAGCTAAGGGTTGTGGGTTTAAGGAGCTGGTGAATTAGAGAATATGGAACCTAGGAGGAAATTGGAAAATAAGGGCTATGGAATAACTGAATTGTGGAACTAAGAGCTATTGTGGTAGTGAACTAGAGAATGGTGGAATTAATTGCTATGGAACTAGGAAACTAGGAACTGAGGGACTAAAAAACAATGTATATGGGACCAACTGGGAACCTACAGAACAGAGGTCCTAAAAAGCTAAGAGGTAAAGCGTTTTGAACTAGGGAGCTGGGAAAGTAGGGAACGGCAAACAAAAAGTAAGTAATTAATTATAGAATGACTGTAGGATTCTACAGAACAAGAAAACTAGAGAACTAAGGAACTCAGTCACTCAAATTTGGAATGTTAGTCTTAAACATTAGTGGACCATTTAATTTTTTCAATATGTTTTATGTTTATGCATTACATTTGCAGAAATAAGTCGTATTTAAGTTTGTGCCAAGATTATGTTAAGTTCTTTTCATTTAGAAAATCACCATCAATGACCAGGGGAGGCTGAACACTTTGGATGTTATTGTTCTGCATATAATTGCTTATACAATGTGGCTTCCATTTGTAAGTGTCAGAGCGCCAGCCTCAGAGGGGGCAGAGGCACTCTGTACAGTCTAAAAATCCTTGCCCAGAAGCCACAGCACAGTTGTGTTGGTTAGAACATAGTCTGTACGAACTGTTCCTGGCTCACATGTTATTTAAACTGGCCAAGAAGCAGTGTCAGTGCAGTTTCTTTATATGAGAATCTGCTGGCATATTACCATTATGTGTGTACATCTGTGAAAAAAGTTTATAAAAAGTATAAAAGTTGACCAAGGGGAGTCATGGAATGTGAGAATATTTCTGAGAAAAGATAAAAGTTGAAGGAGGTAAAGTTGGACAGGGCTGACAAAATGAAAGAGCACTGAGGACAATGTAGAGTGGGATAACAAAGCTAGGTAGACAGTGGAAGGTTGTTTTTCTCCAGGGCTCCCAAATAGACTGGTCTCACCTCTAGAGCTTCCAGAGGACAGGTCAGTGATACATTAAAGAAAATCAGAGCCACAGTTGGCCTCTTAAGGACTCATAACTGAGGGACAGGTACTCTATTACAGTATGTACAAAGCACAGTACAGTATCCAAATGATTGGGCAACTCTGGTCCAATACGATGCACAACATCTGCAGGAAACTAATGTTAATACAAAATATTTCAGATATTACTGCATCCATGTCTTTCGTTCCTCATTTCATCTGTACCTATTTTGTACTGTGACATCACGGCCCTGCTGAAATTGAGCTGCTGAAATCAGGCAAAATAAACGAACAAATGTAATCCCGATTTTCTTTTTGTGAGACTGAGAGGCCGTTCAGTCGAGCACAAAGCACGATTTGGAATGAATGCTGCGGGATTGAGGAAGTGACCCGTGCTGCATATCGCTCGGTGTTGCTATGGTGGCGACTCTCTCTTTCTCGACTGTAATGGCACACGATGAGTTTTTAATGGAATTACTTTAGGTAGGAGGTCCATCCACCACCTTTTACTCTGCTTGAAATGTGAATATTCTATTGCACTTAAAAAGCTTTTCGAATGTACAAACAGTACAGCTGTGTGTGAGAGATCAGTTCAGTTTGTGTTCTGCTGTTGTGTATCTGAAGTGCGACAGGACGGTCAGGAACAGTTCAGAGAAGAGATGTGTCATAAATCCCATGTTACACTGTTGTCATGAGGGCTAAGACGTAACAAGCAATGTATACAGACGTAGGGTCTCATTCATGAAACGCGAGCAGAACGAATTTGCACATTACCGGTTCATAAAATCATTTTTTCGTAAATGGCTGCATTCATGAAAATGATCGTAGTCCCAAAACATTAGGAAGTATGAACAAAACCTACACATGGTCCAGGCCGTGAGCAAAGTGTGTGTAACGTCCGAAAGACACCATGAGTGTGGTGCTGATTCGTTCCACTGCCACAGACAGGCTTTTTGAGAAAGTCTTGCTGGCCGGTGTGTGCTGAAAGTTTTTTTACATTCAAGCTTTGTGCGAACCAAATTCTGGACTACCGAGGAAAAATTATTTTATCCAGTATAAGTAATTTGCTGTCAAGCTGCTTTTTTAGGACTCGAAACGCACTATGGACTCTCGAAAATAAAAGGTGTCAATTTGAATGCACTTTGTTCAATAAAACATCAATTTCCAACTTCATGATAATTTTTTCTTTGCTTTATCTGAGAGATTTTGAAGGATTTTTGATGTGTTCCTCAGTCCAAAGGCTTCGTTGTATGGTCGTCATTTCTTATTCGTGGCTGTGGTTATGTTAATTGTATGCTAATTATAAACAAACGTGCACTACTCAATTTGCCAATGATTGGTATTGATTCATATATGCACATTCTAGTGATAAATCTGGTGTTTACACACCGTTCGTTAATCTGGTAATTTACTTGCAGTTTGCTTGTCTTTTTAAGAAGGTTTTGTGAATGAGGCCCATAGAAAGTACAAAATTGTAGCCTATTGGGTATCAGTGGCTTATCAGTACTTAGCAGAGGTGGAAACAATTCACTAAGGTGCAAGTAACATTTTAAGTCTCAAGTCTTGATATTCAAGTTCCATGTCAAGTCCCAAAGATAAGGCTGACAAGTCCCAAGTCTTACACTTCAAGTCCTACTCAAGTCACCAAATTTCAGTATTCAACACCACCAAAGTACTGTAGCTGATTATTAGTATATGAAAAGTGTTAGTGTGCTATCAGCCAGACTAAACAGGCTAACAAGGTAAGTACAGGCATGTTCTGTTTAACGTTCATCTGATCAACATCTGTTCACTTCAACGGCAGAGATCTTAAAAATGATACAGAATTATAACATCTGCCTATTTTATACGTGGTCAATTATTTATTAAGAAAAATGATCCATTATTACATATTAGTGAGTGGCAAAAGTATGTGAGCCTCTAGGATTAGCAGTTAATTTGAAGGTGAAATTAGAGTCAGGTGTTTTAATCAGTGGGATGACAATCAGGTGTGAGGGGGCACCCTGTTTTATTTAAAGAACAGGGATCTATCAAAGTCTGCTCTTCACAACACATGTTTGTGGAAGTGTATCATGGCACGAACAAAGGAGATTTCTGAGGACCCCAGAAAAAGAGTTGCTCTCCAAAAAGAACATTGCTGCTCATCTGTGGTTTGCTAAAGATCACATGAACAAGCCTGAAGGCTATTGGAAGAATGTTTTGTGGGCGGATGAGACCAAACTAGAACTTTTTGGTTTAAAAGAAAAGCGTTATGTTTGGAGAAAGGAAAACACTGCATTCCAGCATAAGAACCTTATCCCTCTGTGAACAATGGTGGTGGTGGATCATGGTTTGGGCCTGTTTTTGCTGCAATCTGGGCAGCAAACGCTGCCATCATTGATGGAAACAATGAATTCTGAATGATATTCAGAGAATTCTAAAGAAAAATGTCAGACATCTGTCATGACCTGAATCTCAAGAGAAGGTGGGGCCATGGCAGCAAAGACAACGACCCTAATCACACAAGCCGTTTCTAACCAAAGAATGGTTAAAGCAGATAAAGTTCAATGTTTTGGATTAAAGTTCCTAACCGTAATCCAATGGAAATGTTGTTGGGAAGGAACCTGAAGCGAGCAGCCTAATGTGGCGTAAACCCACCAGCATCCAGAGCTGAGCCTGTTCTGTACGGAGGAATGGGCTAAAATTCCTCCAAGCCGGTGTGCAGGACTGATCAACAGCTACAGGAAACGTTTAGCTGCAGTTATTGCTGCACAGGGGGGTCACACCAGATACTGAAAGCAAAGGGTCACATACTTTTGCCACTCACTAATATGTAATATTGGATCATTTTCCTCAATAAATAAATGACCAAATATAATATTTTTGTCTCATTTATTTAACTGGGTTCTCTTTATGTACTTTTAGGACTTCTGATCTGATGATGTTTTAGGTCACATTTATGCAGAAATACAGAAAATTCTAAAGGGTTCACAAACGTTTATAAATAAGTGAAAATAAAGTGAAACTATATAGCCACTTATCACTGGGACAGCGGCTCAGTAGACTGTTATAATATTCATCTACATAATATAATATACATAATATTCCTAGTTTTTCTTCTTATTTTGAGTATAATGCCGATTGGCATGCCATATTGCTGCATTATCCCCACTGACTGGACTGGATTATGTTCATTGTGGTTGGAAGATCGCACCATTGAGTGGTTTGTTTTACATGAAGTGATCTCAGTTGTGGGAACAGAAAAAAAACTGAAGGTTTCAAGTCAGCATGAAGCTGCCATTACTGGGTCCTTCAGCGAGCCCTCAGTTGCTTCAGCTGGACCTCGTAAGACTGCTGTAGTTGTTAATCACTCTGGATATGGGGCACTTCTACATGTTCTAAATGATTTCAGAGATTCACTATCATTCACAAAAGCCTTAATTAGTTTAGACAGTGATGAGGAGAGGTGAGGCTTGGTGTTGGATGGGGTTGAGGTCAGAAGCTTGTCCACACCAAGCTTTGAGCCTCACTTGGGGTAAACATGCTAAAACTTGCTAAAAATGCCACATTTTGCATTACTTTCTGAAGTGGAAGCTGTGTGTGTGTGTGATTGTGTGTGTATATGTGCGTGGACAGGCTCAGCTGTATCTGTTGCTCTGTTCAGATGGACTCTTTCACTGATTGGTTACGCCTTCCCTGCTCCTGATGCCCACGCTCATGCCAGCTTAGAGCTTGGCTCTAGTTCTCTATGTGCCAGACGCCCACTGCCCCACGCCTGACTGCCATCCCACAATGCATCGCACCGTACAGAGCCTCGGCCAGGATGCACATACAAGTCCGAAGGGCATGCAGGAGCCCCACAGGACACGGGCACACACACACACACACAGACACACAGTCAAGCCCATGCTCAGTGCTGCAGGCTATTCATTAACTAGAGTCATCAGGAGTTCAGGCAGGGTGAAGCCTGCACACGCTCGCTCATTACAACTCACTGCTTCTGACATGCAGCCTTCAGTTTAATTGATATCCAACATAAGGTTATTCAAATGGAATCCTGATGTACTCAATATATTTGGGTTACAGCAATTTTAAAATTAAAATAAGCTTGAATTATATTACTATATTTGCCCTTTATTCAATTTTTGTGAGTTTTTACTGGCAACAAAAATTCACTGACCAATCGGCGTTGCTTCTGCACCTCAAGAAGCAGCTCCTGTAATTTCAGCCTGCCTCTCCACTGTCACGTAAGACGTTTTTTCGTCATCACGTTCCTTTGGGAACCACAGAGCCATTTTACTTGTTTATGAAATGTCCAGATCTGGGATGATATTAATGGAAATGATTTGTATAATTAATATATTAATATAAATAGTATAAAGTATACATAATGAGCATATATTCAAATCAAATGATGGTGTTTCAGGCAAAAAAAGAAATCATCTCTTGTGTGAGATTCGAAAAGTCTCTGTGCTCCTTTTCTTTTGATGCTGCGAAACAAAATGTCAACATAATGTCATATAATGTCATATAATGTCCGGTTACACCCCGTGTATAGGACAAGAACTACAGAACAAGTGCGATACCCTCACAGGCACAGGACTAAACACAGACACCACGCCGGGACATGAACCAGAGTGGCTCAATTGGTAGAAAACCGGTTTCACAATGCTTTTCTGCCTTATCCTTGTTCATATCCCGCCTCTGGCAAGGTGAGCATTGTCAGCCAAGTTGTGTAGCTTTGTGAAGGTGTGAGGTTTTCCTTATACATCAGGGCAAGTAGCCTGTTCCTTGTGCATTAAGTACTGACCTCCCTGTTAGGCTGGTCATGCATCAGTTTGATTTAGCTCCATCTGAGTGGGTCTGATGGCTGACCCCTGTGGCAGTGACCTTGTTTACTGGTAGTTCCAGTACCATCTGTCTCATCTATGTTTTACATTTCACAAGGCCGTTTTCCTTGTCCAAGCCTGAAGTTCTTCAAGTCCAAGGCCGGCACAATGTCATTTGATCAGGGTTGGTCCAAACTATAATCTATATTAATAACATAGAGATACTTAATTGAGCTTTTTTTCTATAGCCCTTTTGGTTAGTTTAGAGGCAAACAGATCTTTGGTTAGTTGTCGTTCTAGACTCTGTGGTGTCTTACCGTTTCCCTGTTGTCCCTCAGCATGGGTTTCCTCCTCTGGGTTTCCTGACACGTTCCAAAGACGTGCTAATCACTGGTGTCTCTTAAAGTGCCCAGTGGTGTACGGATTGGCTCTTGTCCTTGGTGCTGCCTTGGTTTGGGCTTGCTCCCTAATACTCTGAAGTGTATTATGTGGGTTATGAAATGAATGATGAAATACACTACTGTGCAAAAAGTCTAGGCCACATTAGAAATAGAATACCAATATTGTTTTTAGTAATGGTATAATGACTATATGAGTATGATTATTTCTCACCTCGCTTTATTAGAATACAACCAGAAAATACAGGGAAAATTTTGTATGCAGTATTTTAAAATCAGAAAAAAACAGCTCCTATAGGCCTACAGTGGGCAAGTATTTGTGTTGGCCTCCACTTATCACTTGAGCAATAGCAGCATCTGCATCTTCATCGGATGCCAATTTTACCCAAAGAAGCTTGATCAGAAAGGGTGAAAGGCTACTACAGCTCCCAAAACTGAGTGAACGCAGTGGAAAAGAGTAATAAGGAGTGACAAATCCCAGTCTGAAATGTTTGGGTCCATAGCCAACAACATGTTTAATGTATGGTCATTATACATCGCTAAAACAACAATCTAATGGTGGCCTAAGAACCTTTGCACAGTACTGTAGATAGACAAAGACGGTAAGCCATTCCAATTACTGGGATGTCCTTAGGATGGAACCAAATTACCCAATACCCAAGCGGAAGACATGTCAAACTCCACACAGACAGGAAGTAAAGGGGTGATGTTTTGGACCCAGGACATCGGTGCTACCTGCTGCTCGTCTGTACGGCCTTTTTTTCCTTTTTTGTCTTTGAATTGTAAAATGCAACCTTGGAGGCACTGGGAGCTGCCTTTGGTGGTGGTTGAAGTTGTCCGGTCTGTGTGGTGTGTGTGTGTGTGTGTGTGTGTGTGTGTGGTGTTGCGCGTGCCTTCAGATCCCTGTTGCAGGCTGGCACGGATGCGGCTTCACAAGCCACATTTGCATAATTATGCCCCGTTTCCCTGGAGCTGCCATAGACGATCACCGGACGACCTCCTCCGCCTTAGGCTCATAGGTGCACGCATGCCCTCAATTAGCCTCTGTGTGTGTGTGTGTGTGTGGTGTGCTGTGTTTGTGTGTGTGTGGTGTGAGATGTGTGTGTGTGTGTGGTGGTGTGTTGCCGTGTGTGTGTGTGTCGCCTTTTGCCTCCCACCCCGCCCTTTTACTTTCCCGTTTCCCCCCTGTTTGCCGTCCCTTTGCCCTGACTCGAAACTATCACATACTTCGTACACATCGTTCATGTCTGCATAACATTTGCACACACAGAGTTATGGATTCTCATTTTCTAACCTTTCAACTTTCTTCTTTCCCTTCTTTTCCTCTTTTCCTCTCTCATTAGGAATTTAATTTTTGAACAGCTTGGTATTATTTTTGCTCTCTGAAATCGTGAATAGATTTACAAGCTTAGAGGGATGGTCCGATTGTGTTTAGGCGTGTGTGGGGGAGGTCCCACTGCTCTCCTTCTCTCTGTCTCGTCTGAGCTGCCGCTCGCTCCTTCTCATGTGGCTACAGGCTCTCTTCTTGCACTCGCGCGGGGAGGCCGGGATCGTCGACCGTCGGCGCCCACCTTCCTGTCCCCGACCGCTGGTCCCGGCGAGAAGTTGCGCCTACCCGCCCGCGCCACTAAGCCGACGCGGGACGACGTCGGTCTCCGCATCGGGGGGCAGGAGCTGCCTGCTCCCCGCAACCGTCCGGGGTCTGACGGCGTTACTCTCCGGCGCGTCTGCCGCCGCCGTTCGGCTCCCGGCGCGCCGGACTCGCCCCGCGACAGGGCAAGCTCGCGGAGGGAGTTCATTCTGAACCTAGGCAGGTGCGCCGGCCTGGGCTCTGATCTCTCATTAGGAATTAATTTTGAACAGCTTGGTATTATTTTGCTCTCTGAATCGTTGAATAGATTTACAAGCATTAGGGATGGTCTATTGTGTGAGGCGTGTGTGGAGGAGGTCCGGCCCTTTTGTCCAGCCCCCGCCACCCCTTACACACACACACACGCACATGCAGACACACTCGCACACACATGTACACACTGACACATGGAGAGCCGTCTGCTAGCCGCACTCTGAAATATGGTGCAGGGCCCCAACCCTGAACAACGGACGTGTGCCGGCTTTCAGATGCTGTCACTCCAACACAGCAAGAGTGCGCACACACACACACACACACACACACACACACACACTAATGTTTTAATACTCTATGTCCTTTAGCAGACGCCCTTATCCAGAGAGACTTACAGCTTATACAATCTTACAATCCAAGCAGTTGTGGGTTAAGGACCTGGTAGCTTATTAAGATACTGGACTATGGACCAGAAGGTTCAGGGTTCAAATCCCACCTCTGCAAAGCTGCCACTGTTGGGTCCTTGAGCGAAATGCACAATTGCTTGATTGTAAGACTGTATCAATTGTAAGTCGCTCTGGATAAGGGCACCTGCTAAATGATGGAAATGTAAGGGTCTTACTCAAGGACCCAACAGTGGCAGCTTTGTAGAGACAGGATTTAAACCCTGGACCTTCTGTTCCATAGCCCAGTATCTTAATAAATAGGCTACCACAGAAGTTGTGGTTCAAGTCCAGGGAAGACACCCAGGTGCTTGTCCTGTTATTTCTTATATCAAAACTTTTTTCTCTTCTTCTCTTTTCAATTTACCAAAGTTCTCTCATGTTCCCTCACCTTCACTGTAGCTGCTGCGTCAGATTTAAACAATGATCCTTGTCTACAAAGCTCAAAATGGACCAACCCTGTCTTACATAAGACCCTGCTTTGTACTTTGTACCCTCAAAACTACAGGATGTCCCTTGTTGTCTTCAAGCAACAACTAAAGACTCTCCTGTACACTCGGCACGTAGGACTTAAGGGACTGTGGTGGTGCAGCACTTAAGGTAATGGCCTATGGACCAAAGCTGCTCTACTGGATTGAGATCTAGATGACTGTGGAGGCCATTTCTGTAAAGTGAACTCATTATCATGTTATCATGAGCTTTGTGACACAATGCATTATCCTGCTGGATGTAGCCATCAGAAGCTGGTACACAAAGGAAAGAACATGGTCAGCAACAATACTCAGATAGGCTGTGGCATTTAAACAATGCTAAATGGGTATGAAGGAGACCAAAATGTGACAAGATTACCCTTCACCATTACATCACCAGCACCAGCCTGAACTGTTGATACAGGATGGATCCACGCTTTTATGTTGTTAGGCCACCACAGTCCTCATGTAGATTTTATGGGATATGTTTTATGTGATATATACTGTGTCCATTCATGCCTTGACTAATATAAATTGGAATTATTCCCTTTGTGCAGTGATTTTAAACATGCTGTTGTGTCTGTTATAGTGTCCTGAATCCTCACCAATATAACTGTGTGTGTGTGTGTGTGTGTGTGTGTGTGTGTGTTCTGACAGTACCACCTGCTGTACTGGAAAATGCTATAGGTGTGTTTGTGTGAATGACTGAATGAGTGTTTACTTTGCTTCTGTGTCTGAATGAGCTGGAGATAAGAGGCACGTGTCGACCTCCGTCCTCTATCCATCCATCAATCTCTATTTATGTTACTCCTTTACCTGTGCAGGCCCCTTTTATTTATGATCATAATTGTATTTCTTTTCTATTATTATTGTTGCTTCTTGTTTCATTCTCTCAAAATAAAGCAGACGCACGCGGCAGGTGTGTGGTGTGAAGTTGCACACGTTATAGGAATTGTTTTGGAAACAAAGCATGTCATGCAACGCTGCTATTCCTGGAAAACACACACACACAGAGCATTACACGTACTGCAGCTGGAATGGTGTGTGTGTGTGTGTGTGTGTGTGTGTGTGTGTGTGTGTGTGTAAAGCCTTATCTGTTGTTATCTCTCCTAGCCTGCTGTGCAGCTGCACTACACCTGTCACTCAAAAAGGGAGTGGTGTATATGTGTGTTTACATGCACACGTGTGTGTGTGAGTGTGTGTGTGTGTGTGTGTG
>JAJAGP010005897.1:0-27653 GCA_025084515.1 Ancistrus triradiatus | reverse complement strand
TGTCTCATTTGTGTAACTGGGTTCTCTTTATCTACTCTTAGGACTTGTGTGAAAATCTGATGATGTTTTAGGTCATATTTATGCAGAAATATAGAAAATTCTAAAGGGTTCACAAACTTTCAAGCACCACTGTAAAACAGCAAGTATTTAAAAGACCAGCATCACTTTAACTTAACAATTAACATTACAATGATGCAATAAAAATGTGGGGCACAGAATTATAGCACTATTTAACGAACAGTTATAAAAGCAGTTTTGAAAACGTGCATCTTTTGCAGCGTGTAAAAAACTAGAAACACAATCTAGACCAGCATCACTTTAACATTACACAAAAAAGCAGTAAATGCATCTAGCTTTGTTTGTTTGTTTGTTCTACCTGTTGCTTGCTATTTTGTGGGACAGTACAAAGCTGGTCCTGACTGCTGCATCCCTGGATCAGTGGAGCTTTGTACAAAAATCCTTGCTTCCTTTGCAGTTTCGCTAGCACATCTTCAGATGCCTGTGCCAGCTCTGCATCAGCCAAGTTCTTGTATTTCTCTGTGCATTTACTCTCCTAATGGTGATTCAAACTGTAATCCTTAGACACTGCTATCTGTTCTCCACAGACTGCTTAAGCACACAGCTCTACCTTTGACTGCAGTAAATAAATACTTAGAAGTCCATGCCTTGTTAACATCTCTGCATTCTGCATCAACCTTTGTTTTTAAGGGTTAAGAGCTAACTTCTTGAAAGCTGTCCAACATAGTCACTGACACATTTGAGTGAAGGTACAGAAACGCACTGACCGGACAGACGCAAATTTAAAAAGAAAACAGTTACCTTCAAAATAAAAGCAGTGTAGTTGTATTTCGTCCACCTATCACAGTGTAATAGTTGTCGCAGTTACACATTTACTTTTGATTTCTAATTTACCAGCGATCTCACGCGGGCCAGTCAAAGATATTCAGACGGCTGGATGTGGCCTGAGGGCCAAATAAAACTCTGTGTGGATTCTGGAGTGAAAATGTGCTTACGCACAAAACCAGGAAATTCCGTGCACACAGAAAATTGAGATCAATAAAACCTTGTGTACGCACAATTGTACGACTTTTCCCCTTTATAAATCACGATCTTCTTCAAAATGTGCGTATGTGAACAAGCCTCTTGCTCCACCTCCTTACCACCCACAATTATCCAGATATGGATATGCAAATTACCTCATGAATATTTAACTGGGGCGTGTCCCATTCATTTCTGATTGAGACAGTGGTGACAAAAGAGGAACGAAAGGCAACAAATAGAAAATTTGAAGAATGCGAAGTAGACATTCTTGTTTCGGAGATCAAAGCAAGAAAAAATGTGCTGTTAGTGGTCTCGGTAGTGGCAACACCAACAAACACAAGTTTGCTGAGTGGCACCATGTAGTGTTAATTCCAGAAGCTGCACTGCTGCAGAATAAAAAGGTGGTTAGACCTAAAAATCAGTGCAAATAAACAAATTGCTTCACAGGCAGAGTTTAACTGTAACTGGTGGACTAAAACACGCTTCTCATTTGTTGAACAAGCATGTCCAAAGACGCATCCTGTGGTCATGGAAAAGATGTTAATCTGTCTCAGAAACCTCAAATTATTGGCATGCATCAAGCAAAGAAAACATCTAAGGAGATTGCTGAAACTACTAAAATCAGGTTAAGAACTGTCCAACGCATTAATTATTAAAACGTGAAAGGACAGTAGGGAAACATCATCATCATCATCATCATCATCATCATCTTTTGTTCCCAAAGTTTGAATGCTCTTTCATTTAGTTCTAATTTATCAGACCTGCAAAGATGTTTATACAGCCAGCTGACTTTAAAAACATTAATGTACTAAAGTCATCATGATGTACATGGAACCATTCTGGAGATCTTTTTTGTGTCACCATGGTAGCAGCTCCAGTAACACTACTCCTGTCAGTAACATTACTCAGATAGACTGCTATTCTTCACTGGTGTTAGAAGATGCAGCTGCTGCATGAACTGTTCTCACCAGACTGGCTGATCCATGGATTTATGCTGTTTAAGCCAAATTCTGATGTCACCATCTGCGTGTGGAAGCAGGTATTCAGCAGAACATCAGATGGTTTTTGAATCTTCTGCTGTCTAATTTCAGTGAGGCTTTGTCAGTGTAGCTTAGGTTCCTGTTCTGTTCAGGGAGGAGGCCAGTATTGTTTTCTGCTGTAGCATTTCATCCACCTGATGTTTGGACATGTTTTGGTTTGTTTATGATCTCCACTGTTCTTCTAATAAGCTAATAAAACTTCCTGTTAAATCTGGTCATTCTCCTCTGATCTGTCTCTTCAACATCATATTTCATTATTGTACAGTCGTATGAAAAAGTTTGGGCACCCCTGATAATTGTCATGATTTTTCTTTATAAATCATTGGTTGTCCAGCTCAGCAATTTCAGGTAAATATATCATATAGCAGATGAACACAGTGATATTTGAGAAGTGAAATGAAGTTTATAGGTTTTACAGAAAGTGTGCAGTAATTATTCAAACAAAATTAGGCAGGTGCATAAATTTGGGCACCCCAACAGAAAAATGACATCAATATTTAGTAGGTCCTCCTTTTGTAGAAATAACAAATAGCTTCCAATGAGAGTCTGGATTCTGGTTGAAGGTATTTTGGAACAGTCTTTTTGACAAAACATCTCCAGTTCAGTCAGGTTTAATGGTTTCCAGCATGGACAGCCCACATTAAATCACACCACAGATTTTCAATAATATTCAGGTCTGGGGACTGAGATGGCCATTCCAGAACGTTGTACTTGTCCCTCTGCATGAATGCCTTAGTAGATTTTGAGCAGGGTTTAGGGTCGTTGTCTTGTTGAAGTATCCAGCCCCGGCGCAACTTCAACTTTGTCACTGATTGTTGAACATTGTTCTCAAGAATCTGTTGATATTGACTGGAATATTGATGTAATTTTTCTGTTGGGTGCCCAAATTTATGCACCTGCCTAATTTTGTTTGAATAATTACTGCACACTCACTGTAAATCCTATAAACTTCATTTCACTTCTCAAATATCACTGTGTTCATCTGCTATATGATATATTTAACTCAAGTTGCTGATCTGAACAACCAATGATTTATAAAGAAAAATCATGAAACTTATCAGGGGTGCCCAAACTTTTTCATACGACTGTATATGATATATTTAACTGAAATTGTTGATCTGAACAACCAGTGATTTATAAAGGAAGGTCATAACAATTTTCAGGGGTGCCCAAACTTTTTCATAGCACTGTAACTGACATTTCCTAAAACATACTCATCTCTATTTCAAAATTAGTTTTTCTTAATCAATATCAGCTTATATAACATGTTGTTGTCTCTGGCACTGTACAGTATTATTAAAAATATACCAAACATAACTGCTCCCTGTGATTATCCAAGCTGGTGTCCACATACCATATACTTACTCATTAGAAGCTATCTTAGATAATCCAGATAAACACGGTTAAACAAAGAACAAAAAACTGAAGAACCAAAGCATCTCTTACCTGACTTTCATTGATTTAAATGTTTGTTGTAAATCGGTGAGCAGCTTCACTCCTGATTCTCCAGGATCGTTCCCTCTGAGATCCAGCTCTCTCAGCTGTGAGGAGGATGAGTTTGAACTCAGAGCTCCAGCCAGAGCTACATATCCTCCCTCAGTGATCATACACTCTGATAATCTGGAATGGAGAGAACATTATACCATTCTCATCACATAATATCAAAACATTTGACCGTGTGTGTGTTGGGTTATTGTAAGTGCTCTCACTTCTTTAAAGTACAGCCAGGCCCAATAACTACAGACACTACAGGAAATCATTAGCACCTTTTGTATATGGTGAGAACATTATGGAAAATGTGTGATTTAGTCCAGGAAGTGCAGCACTAAAGGAGTGTAGGAAGAGGAAACAGCTGATGATGGTATTCTGTGATGTGATTATATTTATCTCTGTAGCAGAACATCAGTTTGGATAAACAGGTCTGTATTTTAGGGGAAGGTCACACACAGTCCCCTCCTCAGTTATTATCCCCTCTGGTACAGATTAGTAAAAGGAGTTAACACTGACACACTGAGCTCCTGGTGAATGAGCTTACTCTGATAATGAAAAATAAAAAATTTAACTTGTAATTGAAGAAAATTTAAATCCGTCAAGTAATAATTATTTTGAACAAAACTGCATTTTCCACAGTTATTAATGCCCCTATAAATTCTTAGAAACCAAATGTAGCTGAAGCATTTAATCATTATACTTGGCTTTTTTAAAGGTGATCAGTGTCTAGGAACATTCAGGCATTTGGTGTCATTATGGTGTCTGGTGACATGAGTTATTTAATCCTTTATTCCTAGAGTAGGTTAATTCAACGTTCAAGGTTAATTCAGTTTATTATTTATGTCATTATGGCAGTAAAAAACAACAACAACAAAAAAAAAACTAATTATCACATTATTTGTATTTATTTAAAGTGCATTGTATATTAGCTGTTGAGTAGCATTAGCAATTCTATGGCCTATCATCTTTTTTTTCCTGAAGAAATTACAAATGTCATTACCATAACACATCACTACTATTTCTAATATTTGTGCTCTGTTATTCTAATTGTGTTTCCTGGTATTTTCTGACACTGCTTATTTATTTTGGAATTCTTTTGGCTTCTTTGTCTGGCATTTTAAGTCTCTGATGGATTATACCATGTATTTCCCCTTTTTTCCCCTTTTGTTAGACTCCAAATTCTGCCTCTAGACCTGCCAGCCTCTCATATCTCATTTCAGTCAGTGGTGTAACAGTTTATTCACTGATTTATCAGGGAATATACAACATAAATTCATTAATATGATAAAATTATTATACAATCTATCAATGAAATATAGCATTTTATATATATTTTTTTGCAAAAGCAAGATCAAGCCCAAAGAAATGTAGAATGTTTACAGTTGTAAGAAGATCTAGGTTATGTAAATACTATGACTCACCCCAGTTTCTGCAGTCTACAGCGAGGATTCTTCAGTAAATCACAGAGGCTTCTCAGTCCTGAGTCTCCTGGTTTATTTCCATTTAGATTCAGCTCTCTCAGATGAGTAGGATTTAAAAGCAGAGCAGAAATCACATCAGCACAGCTTTTATCTTGTAATGCTGCCTTCTTTATACAACCTGTAGAGAGAAAAGCAGGAAGTAAGGAGTGTGTATGAGTGCAGACTGTCTGTATTATATATATCATAATAATAATAATAATAGTGTTGTGTAATCATAGGCCTGGTGTTTATATGCTGGAGCTACTTAAAACCACAGATAAGGTGCATTAAGATTAAGTTATCCTGATGAAGCCCACAGCTTACCCCTGAGGATTAGGATGATCATTATCTGTAATAGTAAGGTAAGAGAAGGCATGACTGTAGTGAATGGAGCTCCTTACGTAAGGTTCTGCAGTCTGTAATGGGGATCCTTCAGCAGAGCACAGAGCTGCTTCACTGGGACGTCTGTCGGCTGTTTGTCTCTCAGGTTCAGTTCCTTTATCAGTAAGGGATTTGTACCTAGCATTTTCTTAAGACAACTGAAGGCTTCCTCTGCATCAGGTTCTCTCAGCAGTCTGTAGGAATAATAATAATAAATATAGCTACAAGCAATCAGAGGATTCAAAATAAAAACACAAAAATAAATCTCAATAGATAGTGAAAGGCAGTAAGAGCAGGATGGCCTTCTGTCGCCCTAGGCTTGCTCAATGTGGGATTGGACGTAGTTATTAGGAGATAATCTAAACTTGTAAAGTTGCTTTGAGACAATTCCATTGTAAAAAGCGCTATATAAATAGATCTGACTTAACTTGACTTGACTGTATGGGAGAGGAAACGCTGAGTAAACTTTCAACTGAAAAATTAATGCTGATTTTTAGGGAAGCACAATCACAAACAGTAGAATCGGCTGATTTTCACTCCAAATGCACAATCGTGATCTTATGATCTTCATTATCTGAGTGATTTGTGTGAGACAGATAACTGTAGCACCAACTATTAGTGCTGGTCACTAACTACTGCCCTGCACTCTCCACCCGGTGATACAATAATGGATGGACTTGCAGCACAGAATTAGAACAATAAAACAGAAATACTAAATATTAAAAATTGGAATCTGCTGTAGAAATTCATGATTGGTGCACCACTACTGATTTTGAACCAACTCATTTAGTCAAATTAAGTCAAGTCAAATTTATTTATAACACAGCATTGTCTCAAAGCAGCTTTACAAATACATTGGCTCAAAGCCCTAGTTGAGCATGCCTGAGGTTATAGTGGCAAGGAAAAACTCCCCTAACCTTACAGAGAAGAAACCTTTTAGAGGACTAGGCCTCAAATAAAGGACCCAACCTCCTTGGGCAAAGTTGCTGCTTCATGCTGATTAGAGTACAGCCAGTCTAAATACAGTATCAGAAGCACAGGGCCTAAGGCAGGAGCATAACCCTGTACAGAGCACCAGTCCAATACGTGGCATGTCCCACACTCAGTCATTTAGATCCAGGGTTCATTTAGAGGACCAAGTCCACCTGCTGGTGTGTGTAGCGTGAGAGCTGTATCCCCCTTTCTTTACCCTCTTCAACAAGTCATAAACTTTACGACTCCTTGAATGCAAAAGGCCCCTCTGGACAGGATCTTACCCCCACCAAGTTGAAGGCCCAACATCTGGACCAGACTCTGGCTTAACGGGCCAGATAAGCAACTTTTTTTCTCAAAACAACAGAAGAAACTTAGGACATGGCCAAGCCCAGATAACCTGTGCATCTTGTCATCATAAAATAACCCAATGTGTAGCCTTAACAGGATTTCTGACAAGTCATCCCGGATTCACCTTCCCCCAGGAGAAATCGGCCCTAATCTCACTAAAGGAAAATAAGTCTTCTTGCTGGTCACGTTTACGACTTTTCTCAGCCTGGCGCCAGAAAGACAGCCCTGGATTTACGACACCAAGAAACTATCGCCTTCCTCTTAAGAACCAAACTTTAATAATGGTATTTAACTTTACTGGGAACAGATTATCTTCACCAGAACCTTTTAATTAGATAACACGTGATATTTGCTTCATAATAAGTCTAAACACCCCTATATGTACTTCACTAGTTCATACAAAGAATGGATCAGGGACATTTTTCATATCCACATATATAATCGTATGTATATGCATGTTACTGATTTGTCATGTATTTTCATCTCTATTTGGTTAATGTTTTAGTATAATGATCATTTTTTATACGTAATATGGTCCAGTTGTGCTATACTAATGGTTAGGATTACAAATAACAGTTGTTTTATCCACGTATCGATCGCTCATTTTATACTTGTTCATACTTATAAAAGAACCGAAATGAAGTTATTTAGAATGTACTGTTTCCTACATCTTGTGTTGATCGTATTATTATTTGTTTAAGAAATAGCAAATGCATGTGCTGTAGTTAGAATGCGTTAACGATGTACTAGGTTATCAATTCAAGGTGCCTTTGATCATCTGAACCTTACAACAAAGTCTGCATCTAAACTTGTAACTTTGAGGATTTTTGGTTATTGTGTGATACTTTTAATCACTTTAGATATGTAGGAATTTATTAATCCAAGTTAGAACGTCTGTGGCTCATATGGTGAAATAAGACACAACCACATAGGAGGGCTTTACTGATGAGTCAGCTTCTCATTGGCTAAGTAAGGGCAACTCCTTGTGCCCCCGCCTCCGGCCGTCCACGATCCGGAACATTCAAAAGCAACGCGGCCCGACCGCGTGAGGAGCTAGCTTCAAGTCTCATGTGTTTGTTTTGTTTTCTTTGTTCTTCAAGTCTTTTCTTTGTCTTTTAAAGTTGCAGCTCTTTTTGTTATTCGTTTTCGCATTTATTTTACGTTAAGTTTCCTGTGTCCAGTAGTCTTGAGTAGTTCGGTATCGCCGAATTAGAAGATAGTTAAAAGACCGACAAGCCAAGATCTCCTTCACTCTCGACTACATCGTAGATTCTAAGTTTTTTTTTTTAAAGTCTGTTGAAGTTCATGGTGCTAGAAACACGTCAACTCCACCTTTATCTGTGGCCAAGATAAATCCTGAGTTGTATGCACGCAAAACGTCGAGTAATCGTGAAGCCCGCAGCCTAAACTGGGAAGGACACCATATCAAGTCACCTCAAGTCAATGTGGTCAAACCATCGGCAAGAAACCAGAGAGCTAAGCCGCTAAAAGAGGCCTTTTCCGAGCGATGGTGGGCATCGAAAGACAGACGCCAACGCTCCCCAAAATCGTGCCTTTTGGACGGCCGGGCCAGGGTTGAATGCCCCGAACCACTCAAGTGACCTTCCAGGCGAGTACCGTTTATGGCTTTTCTGGATCCCTGATTCTCGAATCTTGCGTTTGACCTTAAACCACGCTTCAACATAGACTTATCCACGCCTAAGTAGCTTCTACCATACTATTCACGTTCAACATAATTAAGGTTACCAGTAACATTGCAACGTTGGTAATTATTGCGCGACCGATAAGTTACATAGAGTCATCTTGGTTTCTGATTTTTAATTACTGTGATATGTACGTTGCCATTATTCCCCGTTTCCCATACTGTTGAAAATACATGTTCATTTTATGATTTTTAACTCTGATACACTGTTATTACAGCAGATAGTCTGTTGTGTATTGCCTTGTGTTTGCACATTAATAAACTTGTTTGTAAACTGTTTGAATTACCGAGCTGGTGTTGAGAGAGGTTTTATTCAACAAAGGTCGAGAATATACTTTTGAATTCACTATTCAGACCTAGACTGATCAAGTCTTCTTGTCTTCTTTCCAACTGTTCCGGATCTACCCGTCCACGATCCGGTGGTGCCCCGTTTTTTTTTTATTGATTAATAATTAAAAATTAATCCAATAAAGTGTAGTCTTAGGTTGCTTCATGGTTTTAAATAGAGGGAAAACATTGCCCAAACTCCTCACAGACAGTAAGTGACAGTGACATACACATCTAGCTGCCTTGAGGCGAGTTGGCAGCAACACTTCCAGCTGTGCTGCACCCTGGTTTAGCAGCTGTATAAATGCAGCTTAATCTGAGATGTGGGTGGAAAGTCCCACAGGTCCATCTGCAGACTCCTGATAGTCAGTCTGTGTAGCTTCTGCTGCATTTGAGCTTAGCTCCATGTTTTAAATCCATTGTGTTTCCTGCAAAGGCCTCGTCCTCCAAAGATTATTCCACCAAACACAGCTTTGTTCCTACATGATATGGAATGATTTTGAACCAACACTTAACACATGTCAGTGTTAGGGAAATGTGTTCTAATGAAATGAGATGTGAAAGCACTGAGCTAGCTGCTTTGTTTCCATGTGTTAAATCTATAACTAAATCCCTCAAAACCATCAATATATCACCATTGTAAGTAAATGAACTAAAGCATATCTAGATCATTGGTTAATAAATGCAGCTTTCTTACCGTAGAGTCTTAGTAGTGCTGCTCCAGTAGGGTATATAACTGGATGTAGACACAAACACCTCGGTGAGCAGCTTCACTCCTGATTCTCCAGGATCGTTCCCTCTGAGATCCAGCTCTATCAGCTGTGATGAGGATGAGTTTGATCTCAGAGCTTCAGCCAGAGCTTCATATCCTCCCTCAGTGATCATACACTCTGATAATCTGGAATGGAGAGAACATTATACCATTCTCATCACATAATATCAAAACATTTGACCGTGTGTGTGGTGGGTTATTGTAAGTGCTCTCACTTCTTTAAAGTACAGCCAGGCCCAATAACTACAGACACTACAGGAAATCATTAGCACCTTTTGTATATGGTGAGAACATTATGGAAAATAT
Source organism: Ancistrus triradiatus (assembly GCA_025084515.1). NCBI lineage: Eukaryota > Metazoa > Chordata > Actinopteri > Siluriformes > Loricariidae > Ancistrus > Ancistrus triradiatus. Next base: position 17,810 of record JAJAGP010005897.1, on the reverse strand, counting down.
GTGATTTAACCCCCCCTCTCGGTACATTGTTGTCACATTGAGCTTTTAGTGAATGAGCTTAATCTTACAATGAGAAATAAAATAAAAAAAGAGAACTTCTAATTCCCTCGTCAAGTAATAATTATTTTTAAGAAAACTGCATTTTTCACAATTATTTATACCACTAGAAATTCTTAAAAACCAAATGTAGCTGAACCATTTAATCATATTGTTCTTCGATTTTTATTATTAAACCTGTTTTTCTGCGCATATCTCCTCCTACAGTGTTCGAGATATCGACACGGGACAAACACCAAAACGTCCGGGATTTTCCGGAGAAGTGTGCTTGTTCATAGCTAACAGAAATGTTGTTGCATTCGCACGCTACACTCGCATTTAATGCAGTAAAGATGTATGGGAGTATGGCCGTTTCTCAATACCAATTACGCCAACTTCGGACTTGCATACTTCCTAGGTCTGGAGTAGGAAGTTACTCTTGTGACTACATTCTCCAGATGACAGGAGGATGCACTTCGGCTATTCTGCAATTGGAACAGCAGCGTACTCAGCTATGGAGACAACACGGTTTGCTTTTTACACCTACATACAATACTAACACATCTTGTATAAAGCCTGTCAGTAATGGAAGGCGTGCTCCGATCTTTTACTGTGCTTTGAAGAGTTTAATGTACGTGTAACAACGGACCAATCGCATTTAACCATCAATAAAAACCTTCCCAAACACAAGCCAGCAGCAAACAAGCCTGGTTTTAGAAAGGAATTTAATTCTGAACTTCAATTTATATCAGCCAACTGATATTTAGAATACAGGCTGAACAAATAAAAAATACAATGCATAATAAATACTTTAATAACTTCACGTGACATCTCCGAAATCGTCTGAGCAGTTTTTTATGTAAGCTTTGTCTTGACTGATAAACTGACCGCATAGTTGAATTCTAAACAACTACATTCTCCCCTAAAAACTCTTAAGTTCATTTTGTGACACAATAACAGTATGACTTTAGAAATTAGACATCCAGTTGGGAATCCTCTCATCCGCCATTACAGAACTGGCAATGCATTGTGGGATATTTCGCTGTTCAAGACCGCACAACGCATCCTCGGTAATATGGCCGGATCGAGAAGACATCCAGGGATTTGGCGCGTACTTGGTTAGATATGCAACAGTGCTTGGTCTGCCACTGATGACGTTTCACAAGTACATGACAACACAAGTACGGAGAAGGACGCAGATTGTGCAACGGCCTTAGAGATGAATCAGTACTTGGGCTGCGACTGATGATGTTTCACAAGTACACGACAACACAACCACAGCCAAGCATGCATATTGACAAACGGCCAGTGACTACAGTCGATTTTTGACATACATACTCAGTCCCTGATGCACATCGCAGGGTAACACACCGCCGCAACACACTCGCAGTTTCTGCAGGAACTGCACTTTCTAGTTTATATTGATCAGTGCCTAGGAACATTTAAGCAGTAATCCACCACTTCCTGTTTCACCTGGATATATATGAGGTGACACACATCAAATTCCCTGAGTCATTCTTCAACATGGGAAAGACAAGAGACCACACAGTTTGAATAAGAGAAGTGTGTTACCTTCACCAGTCATAAAACAGCTCCTCAGCTGGAAATACCCACATCTAGAGTTACAGCACTAATTAAAAAGCTAACAAAAAGATTATTTTGCCCCCACACACAGTGAGGAGAGTAAGAGAGGAAAAACATAACCAAGGATCACTGTTACAGAAATATAAGCAGCATCTTGGAGCTACCAGGGCCGGTTTTTCAAAGCTTTTAATCCTGATTCAGATTGTCCTGAATTAAAAACAAAATAAAACAACCTGGGATTGTTATTTCTGATTAAGCTGGTTTTTTTGCATTTTCTTTCTTCTAAAATCTACTTTCAGTAAATGGAAAATGTTCATTTAAGTTTATACACGATTTCACTGAACTGACGTCTTCGGTAAAACCCAAATCCCAAAGTGTTTCTTATTTTTGCAAAGGTTTTGAAATATGTTAGTTTTGAAATGTTATAATCTGTTTTATATTCTGTTAATTTATTATTCAATGATGAATTAGTTCATAACTTTCAACTTTTTTTTATAATGTTAGATTAAATAGTGGTTTTAGAAGCATGTTTTAAATCAGTTTTGCAGAAGGAGCTTACTCTCTCTCAATCCAGCTTTAATCATCTCTCAAGGTGGGATAGAAATTATCCCGTTATATGGTATTAAAGGTTTCCTAGATTTCTGCTTCAAGTTTTGAAAAACCCAGTTGAAGCATTTAATCCTGGATAAATGGTCGATTGGATTAAGAAATCCAGATACAAATCCTCAGGATCCAAAGACTTGTTATCCATTATGAAGAACCCATTTCTCCAGTTTAATCCAACTAGATTGCTCTGATCCTGTCAAATATATTCTGAACAACTGGCCCCAGGTCTCCAAATCTACCATCAGATGCCACCTCCATGCCAACAGATGGTTTAGAAGAAGCTTTCCTGCCATCTAACCATAATCATAAGCACCTGGAGTTTGTTAATAATATATGTATAAGATGTATAAAATCTCACACTAAAAAAATGAAAGTTCTAGTAGAGTCGAATTAAATATATATACACCTGGTACAGATTACCTCAGAGTCTGTAATTTACACTGTGGTTCTCTCAGTGCATGACAGAGCTGTTCTACTCCAGGGTTCTGTAGATTGTTGTAGCTCAGATCCAGCTCTGTCAGGCTGCAGGAGGATGATCTGAGAGCAGCAGCTAAATCTGCACAGCTTTCGTTAGATCATCATTATTGATCCTAAAAACAAAAGAACACATTAAGTTGTGTCATTCAAACTCTGTCATAAATAAAAGTTTGTTTTTGCATGCTATCATCTACATAAAGAATGTCTTCTGTTATATTAATAATATTCAGCAATTTAGGTGTAATAGAAAATGACTTGGCATAGAATGAAGCATAGAATGAGTCGTGCTGCCTCGTGGTCCAATGCTAGAGGGCAGCGCCGGCACAGTAAATGTGCTGGGATGGAGACAGCGTCCCCAGCATGCACGTGCTGTACTATTTTTTCCCTTTTTGTGTGTGAGTGTCTATATACATATGTACTGTATTTTTATACAGATCTTTTGCCCATCAGCCGGCTATTTCCCCCAGTAGCTCTCTGCACTTGGGGCCTCCCCTCAACATTCCACAGCCCATGTGAAACGTAACATACACATCATGTTTACACTGCTTATAAATTTCTGCACTTCAGAATACCTTGTGACATCAATTATTTATTTATACTCTACACAGCAAGTTGATACCACAGCCCTGAACAGATTCCAGCTTTATCAGGGATGAAGATAAACCATGCAGGTACTTACAGTCGTATGAAAAAGTTTGGGCACCCCTGATAATTGTCATGATTTTTCTTTATAAATCATTGGTTGTCCAGCTCAGCAATTTCAGGTAAATATATCATATAGCAGATGAACACCGTGATATTTGAGAAGTGAAATTAGGTTTATAGGTTTTACAGAAAGTGTGCAGTAATTATTCAAACAAAATTAGGCAGGTGCATAAAGTTGGGTACCCCAACAGAAAAATGACATCAATATTTAGTAGATCCTCCTTTTGTAGAAATAACAGCCGCTAAACGCTTCCTACAGCTTCCAGTCTGGATTCTGGTTGAAGGTGCTTTGGACCATTCTTCTTTAGAAACATCTCCAGTTCAGTCAGGTTTGATGGTTTCCGAGCATGGACAGCCCACTTTTTCATACGACTGTAAGTCTATAATTATTCAGGATGAAGTTACTGCAGTGTGGAGCATTTCTAAACATCTTATGGAGAAGTGTAACCACGAGTTAGAGAAACATGAAGGTACTGACTGTAAGGTCTGCAGTTTACTGTGTGAGTCCTGCAGAAATGCACAGAGCTTCTTCACTCTGGAGTCTCCTGTTAGCCCAGCAGTGTTCTTCTTCAGGTTCAGCTTTAGCAGTAATAAGGGGTTTGGATCCAGATCTAAAAGATATCTGTAGAATTCCTCTGCATCTCCAGTCTTTAACAGCCTACAGAGAACAGAAACAATTAAAACAGCTGTGTGACCATATTATTCGGACCATAAGGCGCACTTAAAATCCTTTAACTTTCTCAAAAATTGACAGTGCGCCTTAAAATGCGGTGCGCCTAATGTATGAATTAATTCTGGTTGTGCTTTCTGACCTAGAACCGATTGTAGATGGTACACGGCACTCATAAATCTGTCAAAATGTTTTAGCACGGCCTTGGTAGGTTACGAAGCTTATGGCCACCGTAGTCAGGAAACATCGTGGAGTAATACGGTATGTGCTTCAGCATTAGGGTACGTGCATTCATTCATTCATTTTCGAAGCAGATTTCAAACACAACACTATCGGTCACGCAGTACAACATGGACATAGAGCAGCTGTGAGAGAATTCAGCATTACAGAATCATTAATACAGAAGTGGAGGAAGCAAGAAGACGCCCTGCGCCAGGTAAAGACCAAACTAAGCTTCTGAGGGAACTTAAGAGTTTTGTTTCATTTATTGCGCCTTATAACCCAGTGTGCTTTATAGCCCAAAAAACACGGTAATCCTTGGTAAGACATGAGGATATCAGATATTAAACTGCACCACACCATAATGTCACAGAAGCGATTTTAAGCTCTTTCAAGCGATTTGCACTATTACATATAAACACTGGTTATTTTAGGGTTTACATATAGCACAATGATCATTCATGGCTTAAACAGAAGTAAACACTTGGGCCAACATATCTATTCACCTCCAGGCTTCTATTTTCATAATTTAGGTTACATTTGGGAAGATGAAACACACAAAAAAAGTCGAAAATTAAAAAACGCCTTTAATTTTTTGAGTTTATAATGTGTGTGTGGATGCTGGTGATTGAACATTTTCCATGCTGTACATTTTCTGTTTCAGCAGGGACCTGTAAAGCTAAATCCAAAATTTGGAACAGATTCAACAAAGTTTTCAAGAGTTACACAGGTTTTTATCAAGGGTCACCATTCTTCTCAAAATTTGCCACAACCTCTAAAAATACAAATAAAAAGAAGCCTGTCACTATAAATCAAGTTTTTTTATGTCTTCTGTAATAGAACTGTCACGGGGTTGCCAAGATGGTATAAGCGAACCCCGAAAGAAAAGGGTTTTCTGACCCAAATGCAGTTAGCTCCAGATGGTATTAATGAACTGAAATAAATAACAATATTAATATCCCCGTAAGGGGGAGTGCCAAACGGTGCACGCTGTGCCACCGAGGGTCAGCGGTGAGGCAGCGTGGGATCGAACTCCGATCACTTTCTCTCTCTCTCTGAATGAGACTGCGTGTGCGCTCAACCAGCAGCTCAGGGGGAGTAGAGAAAGCGATGACGTGCTGTAACATAGAGCTCGCAGGTTCCCGAAAAGCGAAGCGAGTCACGGTTCTACGCATGCGTGCACAAGGTAGGGGCTACAGCGGGTGCAAAGCTGGCCACCATACCATGCATGCGCAGCACGACATCGGACGCATGAACGGAACGGGGCTGAGGAGCAGCGAAGCGTTCCCTTTTTAAATACGACGCAGGACGGGGCTGAGAGGCAGCGAAGCGTTCCCTTTAAATGCAGCGCGGGCGGCAGCAACAGCCTACCGCACAAAGCGCGAGAAAAGGTACCTTAAATGAGGAAACGGGAATGGCAAGCAGAACAGGGAGGTGGGTTGAACACCGCAACAGCGAGTGTAAGGCCCCGGAGGGCTCCGGCGGAGCCGTGATGCAGCACAGGGAGCGCGAACAATGGATACTGACCCTGCCCTAGCGTCTAATTCCCTGGCGGTTACCATCCGGCTTCCTAGCCGTACAATTACTGATCCTCTTCAAAGAATCAGTTACCGACTGTCCCTGACAAGACCGATTACCGGCAAGCGGCCGCTGCAGCACGTCTGAGCCGGATGAGGGCTCCGATGGGCGATGGTACCCCCATCAAGGTGGATGGCGCGACACCGACTGAACACAGGACAGATCTTATATACCTGAGTCAGTGGGTGTTGCCCATAGAGCAAACGAGCAGCTTGATTAGATCTGAACGTGATAATAATAACGCGATCGCACAGCCTTCATCATACCTGTGCGATCGTGCTGACGGTCAGGGTCTCAACCTGAGGAAAGAAAGCCAACGCTGCCCCCTATCGTCGGAAAGGCAGGTGAGCCCCCGTCACAAGAACAAACAAATATCAGTCACAATTCAGTGTTATTTTGCTTTTTATCTGAATAAATCAGGCAGAATTCAAGCCTCTGCATTGTTGAGAAAAGCTGTGAATGGAGATTTCCACGCCTCCCCTACCCGCTCTGTCTGCCTGATCGTGTCATGGTTGGCCTCTATGGAAACCGTAGACTCTTAGCTTTCCATTGGAACACAGCTCTGTCCTTCAGCGCTTACACAGACCCAGAGATTTGCATACCTGTCTAGCCGTAGGCCAGCTTGTCTGAATGGAGGGGGTGTAGAAAACAGCTGCACCAATACCGTTTACAGGCTCTTGAATAACTAATGAACTGAGTAGGTACAGAGACCACCCATAGGGGATAGCTCATGTACCCTTCAGAGGGAAACTTTGTTTTGTGAAATGAAAAACAGCCAAAAAAAGGTGTCACGTTGGAGTGAATGGATTTTATGGGACGATGTAAGTGAGCAAAAAAGGACTTGTCTGACGTTTTATCGGCAATGTAACGGTATCATGGAGTTGTTTAGACGGTAAGTGAATTTTCTATGACAAAATCAAAAGTTATTTTACATCCTAAGTATATTTTAAAAGGCAAAATAGTTGGGTTGGTTTGTTTGTTTATGTCGTCAAACATGGCGAACAGCTGTGTTCCGTATGTGATTTCTGGTGAATGGCTGCATGTAGACGGTTGAAAATCGGTATGCAGGTATTCATAATAGTATTAAATATTTGTATTAGTATATTTATTATATGTATTAAGAGTATTTGAAGTTATTAAAACAATTTAACTTTTTGACCGTGCCCGTTGCCAAAGGGGGCGCATCTGCGGCATGTAGATAACATTCAGGAAACTTTCATAGAATTCCCCTATGAAAGCTGTGTAAGAGAGCACTGCCCTTCAAACCCTATCTTAAATAGTGGCGCCACCCCTAGTGAGTGGCAGCCTGTTGTAGCAGCTCATGCTTGTTTGGTCGTTTTTTGTATTTATTTTGTATTTATATAGTGTATTTTCTATCACCATACGTTACATTTAGTTCTTATTTACGCCACTGTGGATATCCTGCGGATTAACGTTTTTTTGCTGTTAATTCTGGTATTTTTAACTCTTGTTTTGCCGGTTTGTTCTGCAAACAGAGAGGAGAGCATTGTCTATCTACGCTACACACGGGACCAGCCTCCGCTACTGCTCGGAGAGAGACCTGTTTGAACTGTTAGCAGTGAGTTTCCGTCCATATTATCTGTCGCGAGAGTTCACTTCTGCCATCTTTGTTGCTGTTTACATTCCACCATCAGCTGCTTCTGACGTGCCATGTGAGGTCATCAGCTCCGTCACCGCCAGACTACAAACAAAGCACCCAAATGTATTCATTGCGATTTCTGGTGATTTGAACCATGTTTCACTGTCTGCCACTCTCCCAACTTTTCAACAGTTTGTTAACTGCCCCACCAGGGACAATAAAACGCTGGATTTACTGTATGCTAATGTAAAGGGTGCATACACCTCCACCGCCCTTCCACCACTAGGAAGATCAGATCACAATCTGGTGTCACAGAGTACATAAACTTCAGGGGTGTTTTGAGGCAACAGATTGGGATGTACTCTGTGAACCACATGGAGATGACATTAACTCCATAAGAGAATGTGTAACAGATTACATAAACTTTTGTGTGGATAGCATCATCCCCACCAAGACAGTGCAATGCTTCCCCAACAACAAACCTTGGATCAAGAGTGACCTGAAGGAACTGCTGAATAAGAAAAAAAGAGCCTTCAGAGAAGGGGACAGGGACGTGTTGAACAGAGTGCAGAAGGAGCTGAAAGTGAAGATAAAGGAGAGCAAGGAGGAATACAGGAAGAAGCTGGAGAATAAGCTTCAGGAGAACAACGTGCGGGATGTGTGGGCAGGCATGAAGACAATCACTGGCTTCAAGGTAAAAGGGGATCAGGCTGAGGGAAGCCTGGACAGAGTCAACGAGCTGAATCATTTTTTCAACAGGTTCAGCACAGGACCCTCAGCTATGTCCTCCCCTGCACACACCCACGCTGATCATAAACCCTGCAAGCTCCACAAACGCCTCCCAGGTGATAACGATCACAGATCCTGGATTCTCTCAGCCCCCCATTTCCACCATGGATCCTCACACAACACAAACAACATCCACCAGACTTCCAAACAGGACAGACACAATTTACTTCAAAGCCTCATCAACACCTTTGACACCTATCTGCACTCCTAGTCAACATGTGCTGTCCTCTACCTCCACCACACACCTGTCTGTTTCCAGCAGTCAGGTGAAAAACCAGCTCAAGAGACTACACCAGAACAAGGCTGCAGGTCCAGATGGAATCAGCCCCAGGGTCCTGAAAACCTGTGCTGACCAGCTCTGTGGAGTTCTACAGCACCTCTTTAACTGTAGCCTAAGCCAGAAGAAGGTTCCAGAGCTTTGGAAGACATCTTGCCTTTTTCCAGTACCTAAGAAGTCATCTCCATCTACCCTGGAGGACTACAGACCAGTCGCCCTAACCTCACACATCATGAAGGTTATGGAGAGACTGATCTTAGCTCATCTAAGACCTCTGGTAAGCTCCTCTCTGGATCCACTGCAGTTTGCCTACCACCCTGAGGTTGGAGTTGATGATGTAATCGTCTACCTGCTACAGCAACCTTTTGCGCACTTGGACAAATCAGGAAACTTCGTACGGATCATGTTTTTTGATTTTTCGAGTGCCTTTAACACCATTCAGCCCTATCTGCCGAGGGAGAAGCTCAATGAAATGCAGGTGGATGCCTCCATAACCTCCTGGATTATTGATTACCTGACAGACAGACCACAGTTTGTGCGACTGAGGGGATGTGAGTCTGAGCGGGTGGTCAGCAGTACAGGAGCACCACAGGGAACTGTACTCTAACCTTTCCTCTTCACCTTGTACACCTCGGATTTCCAGTACAACTCTGAGTTCTGTCATCTACAGAAATTTTCAGATGACTCTGCGATCGTGGGATGTGTCGGTGGTGGACAGGAGAATGAATACAGAGAATTGGTAGACCACTTTGTGGAATGGTTGAATGTGACCAAGACAAAGAAGATGGTTGTGGATTTTATGAGGACCGGTACTGCACCAAACTCTGTATCCATACAGGGAGAAGAAGTGGAGGTGGTGGAGAGCTACAAATACTTGGGTGTTCACCTTGACAACAGACTGGACTGGAGAAGTCACACCGAAGCTGTATACAGAAAGGGACAGAGCAGACTCTACTTCTTGAGGAAGCTTAGGTCCTTCAATGTATTCACTAAGATGTTGCATTGTTACGCCGCCCGTTAGGCAGCATATTATTGTATTGTCGGCTGCGCTATGCTGTTGGTTGCTGTCCAGGGTTGCGTGCGCTCCGCTCCTGTGGACCTCCTCCTGCTCTGATCGGCAGGGCACGCGACCAATCGATCGCCTTTGGCCTGGAGGATCGGCAGCAAAGTCGCCCAATGGATCTCGTCGCTGGGGACTCATCTGGAAACCTCCTGGCCAATCGTTGCTGCGGAGGCGGGACTAAAGATCGAGGCTGAAGGATTAAGACTGTGGCCCGCGATTCAAGCCCCGGCTCACTACCTGCATGGTTGTGTGTCCCTTGGTCCGTTCGCCCGCTTAGCCCGCGGTTTTGTTGTTATTATAGTTGTTAATAATTGTTATTGGTGGCTTCAGATATTGTGTACAACTGTTGTTGAACGTCGCATTGTGTGTATGTTGTGTTTGTTCCCCCGGTTGCCCAGTGTATTATAGTCCTTTGCACTGTATATATATAAAAAGCACTTATTCTTTCTTTCTTTCTTGAGTCATCCATCACCTCCCGTTTCCATACTCCTTACCTTTCCTTTTTAAATGCTACGGCCTGCCCCGAGACCAGGTCGTAACAGCATATCTTTTACAAGTCTGTTGTGGAAAGTGCAGTTGTCTTCGCAGCCATCTGCTGGGGAAGCGGAACCAGAGCTAACGACTTAAAGAGGCTGAACAAACTCTTAAAGAGAGCTGGATCTGTGCTTGGAACTACTCTAGAGTCCCTAGAACTGATTGTAGAGAGTAGGATGCTACACAAACTCATCAGAATAATGGACAACACAACACACCCTATACACAATCTACTGGACAGACAGAGGAGTGTGTTCAGTAAGAGGTTACTGCAGCTCTGCTGTAATAAGGACAGATACAGGAAATCATTCCTGCCCACTGCAATAACACTATACAATAACTCACTTCTGTCCCGATAGAAGATGTGTTACTCATTTGTAACATTATCAGTTTTTGTACATTTGTAATTCTTTGTTTTTTTCTGTATCTATATTTGTGTCTTGTTATGTGTATTGCTGTTACAAGAAAGACATTTCCATCCATCCATCCATCCATCTGCAGCACTCTACCTCCTGTACTGTACCAAATGTATCAAAGTCTGAATGCTGTTTCATTTAGTTCTCATGTATCAGACCAGCAAAGACGTTTATACAGCCAGCTGACTTTAAGCACATTAAAGTTCTAAAGTCATCACGATGTACATGGAACCACTTTGAGATCTTTTTGATGATGGTGTATCACCATGGTAGCAGCTACAGTAACACTACTCCTGTCAGTAACATTACTCAGATAGACTGCTATTCTTCACTGGTGTTAGAAGGTCCAGCTGCTGCAGCTGCTGCATGAACTGTTCTCACCAGGCTGGCTGATCCATGGACTTATGCTCTTTAAGCCAAATTCTGATGTCACCATCTGCATGTGGAAGCAGGTATTCAGCAGAACATGACATGGCTTTTGAATCTTCCTGCTGTCTAATTTCAGTGAGCCTTTGTCAGTGTAGGCTTAGGTTCCTGTTCTGTTCAGGGAGGAGGCCAGTATTGTTTTCTGCTCTAGCATTTCATCCACCTGATGTTTGGACATGTTTTTGGTCTCCACTGTTCTTCTAATAAGCTAATAAAACTTCCTGTTAAATCTGGTCATTCTCCTCTGATCCGTCTCTTCAACATCATATTTCATTAATGTAAATGACATTTCCTAAAACATACTCATCTCTATTTCAAGATTTGTTTTTCTTAATCAATGTCAGTGAACATAACATGTTGTTGTCTCTGGCACTGTACAGCACTATTAGAAATATACCAAACATAACTGCTTCCTGTGATTATCCAAGCTGGTGTCCACATACCATATACTTACTCATTAGAAGCCATCTTAGATAATCCAGATAAACACGGTTAAACAAAGAACAAAAAACTGAAGAACCAAAGCATCTCTTACCTGACTTTCATTGATTTAAATGTTTGTTGTAACTCGGTGAGCAGCTTCACTCCTGATTCTCCAGGATCGTTCCCTCTGAGATCCAGCTCTCTCAGCTGTGAGGAGGAGTTTGATCCCAGAGCTCTAACCAAAGCAGAATATCCTCTCTCTGTTATACTGCAGTCTGATAATCTGCAGAAATAAACATTTATTACTTATTACACCATTAACACAAAGTCCACCTCTCTGAATCACTGTTATTTCTCATATGTTACAAATAAGTTTTATACTAAGATAAAATACCATATGAGTCATTCCACTGATGGGTGCCTCTTTCTACCCAAGGACATTACATGTATAGATAATTAATATAACTAACTGTTAGAAACATTTCATTATTAAGCAACCTGTCCTGCACAGTGATACAACTGCAAATTTAGGATATGCAATTTAAAACATAAATAAAAACACTAAAAACAGTATTTGTTAGCTGTCCCTGGTCTCTAATATTACGCTTTCTGAAATATTATCATTAAAATCCTTCAGAAATCTTTTAATACAATTTTGTGTCACTCCATAGCCCATCTATGCCTTATAGATTATTTCATGAGAAATACATAAGACATGACTTTAAAATGCATATTTAGTCATGTCCCAAGGTTTGTACTCAGTGCTGTTACCCTAACATATTAGAACTTCTGGAAATTAGGGAACTTATCACAGGTCACATCATCAATAGGAAGCTGGATCATCTGGATCTTCTGAAGATCACAGGAAGATCAAAAAGAAGCTCTCTCTTATTTTTTCCTGTATATTTGATGATATTGTAACTATGGCTGAGGAGGTCAATCTCAACGTACTATCCTGTCACCTAAATTATTTGTAGATGTGTTTTATCTTTTGATAAGTCATTAGAATGTGCTCAGTGTCCTAATGCTATTAGTATGGATGCCATGTGGTTATATTTTATGTATTTGCTAATTCTCTGCTAAAAACTCATATAAAAGATAAACATGACTGAGTAACAGTAATGGGAGAAGCCACATAACAAATAAAATAAAGTTATACGACATTGAGGTCATATAATTATCATTATGAATAGTTAAATGTGTGTTGTAAGATTCAATATTGAAAAAATATAGAAAATTATATATTTTTTAAGATTTTAAGAGTTACAACAAGCAAACAGCACCCATTCAGTGGAATGACTACTGTAACATTAAAGTATATCTAATTACTAACAAAAGTCTCTCCAGGCTGCACTCTGGTTTCTTTAGTAGTTCAGCGATCTGCTCCAGTCCTGAGGTTCCTATGTTGTTCCCACTCAGATCCAGCTCTCTCAGGTGGCATGGGTTTGAACAAAGAGCTGATTTTAGATCAGTACAGCCTTTAGCTGTGATACTGCTCTTACTCAGCCTGCACAGAGAGAAAACACCAGTGAATCTGTAAAATGCTTCAGTTACAGGTGACTATTTATAGATGTTGTTTCAAGTGGGTGTAGCATTTCATTAAAAATATTAGAAAATAGTTTCTTAGTAGAGATAAAAAGTATTTAGGGCAAAAAAGTATTTAGTCAGCCACTGATTGTGCAAGTTCTCCTACTTAGAAAGATGAGAGAGGTCTGTAATTTTCATCATAGCTACACTTCAACTATGAGAGACAAAATGAGAAAAAAGATCCAGGAAATCACACTGTAGAATTTTTAAAGAATTTAATTGTAAATTATGGAGGAAAATAAGTATCTGGTCAATAACAAAAACTCAACTCAATACTTTGTAACATAACCTTTGTTGGCAATGACAGGGGTCAAACGTTTCCTGTAAGTCTTCACCAGGTTGGCACACACTGTGGCTGGTATTTTGGCCCATTCCTCCATGCAGATCTCCTCTAGAGCAGTGATGTTTTGGGGCAACACGGACTTTCAACTCCCTCCACAAATGTTCTATGGGGCTGAGGTCTGGAGACTGGCTAGGCCACTCCAGGACATTGAAATGCTTTTACGGAGCCACTCCTTCGTTGCCCGAGCGGTGTGTTTGGGATCATTGTCATGCTGGAAGCCCCAGCCACGTTCCATCTTCAATGCTCTCACTGATGGAAGGAGGTTTTGGCTTAAAATCTCACGATACATGGCCCTGTTCATTCTTCCCTTACCACGGATCAGTCGTCCTGTCCCCTCTGCAGAAAAACAGCTCCAAAGCATGATGTTTCCACCCCCATGCTTCACATTAGGTATGGTGTGTCTTGGGATGCGACCTCAACATTCTTCTTCCTCCAAACTTCTTCCTTGGGTTCATCTGACCACACATGATATTCTCCCAATCTTTTCTGGATCATCCATATGCTCTCTGGCAAACTTCAGATGGGCCTGGAACATGTAACTGGCTTCAAGCATGGGGGCACGCCTGTCACTGCAGGATTCTGAGTCCCTCTCGGCGTAGTGTTTTACTGATGGTAGCCTTTGTTACTTTGGTCCCAGCTCTCTGCGGTCTTCATCAGATCAGTCCCCTCCGTGTAGTTCTGGGATTTTTGCTCACCGTTCTCATGATCATTCTGACCCCACGGAATGAGATCTTGTGTGGAGCCCCAGATCGAGGGAGATTATCAATGGTCTTGTATGGCTTCCATTTTCTTACAATTGCTCCCACAGCTGATTTATTCACACCAACCTGCTTGCCTATTGTAGATTCACTCTTCCCAGCCTGGTGCAGGTCTACAATTTTCGTCCTGGTGTCTTTTGACAGCTCTTTGGTCTTGGCCATGGTTGAGTTTGGAGTCTGACTGTTTGAGGCTGTGGACAGGTGTCTTTTATACAGATAATGAGGTCAAACAGGTGCCATTAATACAGGTAACGAGTGGAGGACGGAAGAGCTTCTTAAAGAAGAAGTTACAGGTCTGTGAGAGCCAGAAGTCTTGCTTGTTTGTGGGTGACCAAATACTTATTTTCCAACATGATTTACAACTAAATTCTTTAAAAATCCTAAAATGTGATTTCCTGGATTTTTTTTCTCATTGTGTCTCTCATAGCTGAAGTGTAGCTATGATGGAAATTACAGACACCTCTCATCTTTCTAAGTAGGAGAACTTGCACAATCAGTGACTGACTAAATACTTTTTGCCCTACTGTACCAGTCCAGTTTATAGTGTGATAGAATGTATGCCTTTGAAACATGGTGCCACAAAAAAAATATAGAATCTGATCATTATACTGAAAGATGGATGAGATAAAAAAAGTGTTTAATCTAACAGTCTCATCCCACCGAATATAAACACGGGACTAAAGCAGATGTTGGATGAACACAAGCTGATCTTTTAATCAATAAATCAATCAATCTATCGCCATCCAGTGACCATTGTGTGTCAGTATCAACGTACTTGTCTGAAGACTGCTGTCTTTTGACTGCCCTAGCGGTGCTTTAAGTAGATAAATCCAGGACATGTAGCAGAAATTGAGTCAGCTTTAAAAAATGCTGGCACTATTTTTGAGTGCCGCGGTATCCCAGAATACAGTCACACTAATAAATACTGCATGTTCTGTGATTGTAGATACAATGACATGGTGTAATGCATTGAGTATAAGCAGTACAGCATACTATACTAAGAGTATAAATCACTTACTTAAGGGTTGTAACTGTGCAGTTGGAATCCTTCAGTAAAGCAGAAATCACTTTTATGTCTGAATCTCCATTTATCCTCCCACTCAGATCCAGCTCTGTCTGCTGTAATAGGTCAGTACGGAGTATTCCAGTGAGGAGAGTACGGGCTCGTTCTACCTCTGGACTGTTACTAAGTAACCTACAGAAAAAAGAATAATTACACTTACTCTGCTGTTCCAGATGAATGTACATTAAATGTGATATTTTCAGTTAGACCTCTAAAAGGATCTGGAACTTCATAGTGAAGGGCCCAGAGTGCCTTACTGATCTTCAGAACTATACCACTGGGAGTGTGATGCTGGGAGGTCTGTGGGGAGGGCTCAAACATGTGACTACTCAGTGTATTCTGTACAGATTAGGGTTACCAAGACCCACCCTTGGAACTATGCCTGAGGGTGAGGTCTCCAGCCGAGTGCCTCATCACCAGGTTACCCACATGACCTGATCAGGCTCAGTCAGAATGGTGATGTGGAGCCATCACAGTGAAAGATTGGGGTCGAGTATAAAGACTCTGCATAAAGCAACAGGGAATGGAAACTAGCTTTGGGAACATTGAACATCGCTGTCAGGGAAATGGCTCGGGTTGTATGAAATGAAAAGGCATGGACTAGAAATACAGGCATAGGGAACTGAGCTAGTCTAGGGTAAGTGGCAAGGAAAAACTCTCAAAATGTTATAAGGAAGAAGCCCTGTTAGGATCAAGACTCAAAAAAAGGACCCGACCTGCTTAGCCTAGATGTTATTGTAAGAATTAAATTCATTACATATTAATAAAAAAAAAAAAAATATATATATATATATATATATATTTACACACACACACACACACACACACACACACACACACACACACACACACACACACACACACACACACACATATATATATATATATATATATATATATATATATATATATATATATATATATATATATACACACATATATAATCTTATATACCTTGATAGACAGATAGAATATGAGACAATAGTATACATGATAAATAACATTTTTGCTCTGGATGCCAGTACCTGCCTGGGCATTCATACTGAGCTCAGCTGGAGCTAATCATGGTAAATGTTATTAGATTACATCTGGAAGTTCAGCTGGATGGTTTATATATAATGTATATCTAATAATCAAACTTATGCCTTACAATGAGATATTGCTGGGTGAGCAAAAGGATTATTAGTTATCGGTATCCAAACCCCAAACACATTTACTAAGTTATAAAATGGTTAGTCAAATGAGAATAATTCTTTATCAATTCTATATCCTTAGAAAAGTGCCATAAGTTATTTATAATTTTATCAGTGGCTATGTTTACATGCAGAGATCCATCTGAAGTAAATCGTTTACAGATTCTGATTGATCTGTTCATAAACTCAACTAAACTAAACTCAATCTAATTCTATTCACACACACTAAGTGTTATGTGATCTAGAACTGCATACATGTGGAACATTAGTGTGAGCATTACCATAAATTATTCATGATTACATCATAAACAAACGTTCACTGTAAATTAATACATAAAACACATAAACCCAAAACATTAAAAGATACGTACGGCCAAAATATTAAAACTGCTCTATAAACATTTATAAAATCCACATGATAAAACATTTACGTTTAAAAATGCTGTAAAAGCCAATAACATTATTTAAACAAAAGCAAAAACAAAGTTCACCAGAGTTTCTTCAGTTTGCAGTTTTGATTCCTCTGTAAGTCAGTGAGCAGCTTCACTCCTGATTCTCCTGGGCTGTTTCCAATAAGATCCAGCTCCATCAGCTGTGAGGAGGAGTTTGATCCCAGAGCTCCAGCCAGAGCTACATACCCTTCCTCTGTAATCCCACAACTCTTCAGTCTGAAAGTAAAATCATAACCTTATAACATACTAATGATCAGAGGATGTTCTGAGCTCTTAGGGTTCTTTATTCAGTACTTATTGAGTGACCGCTGTTTGCTTCACTAATTGGTTTTCAGGGAAGATAAAATCTAACAAACATCTCAGCCACCACACAGCTCCATAGCTTCCTGTTTTGTTCTCCATCTCAGCCACTGTTTGTGTGGAGTCCAGCTGTTTTAGATACACATCTACACTTCTCTCAATGATTAATCTTTAGCCGAGCTTTATTGCTTTAGCACATTTTAAACTCTAGGATCTACCTTTATGTTTTAAAAACAGAACTTACTTGAGGTTCTGCAGGGTGCAGTGTGGATCCTGCAGTAGATCACAGAGATTCTTCACTCCTGGGTCTCTTATTTGATTATCACTCAGGTCTAAACCAATCAGGTGTGAGGGATTTTTACTCAGAGCTGCAGCCAGTGCAGTGCAGTCTTCCTCTGTTAATCCACTCTTACATAACCTGAGAGAGAGAGAGAGAGAGAGAGAGAGAGAGAGAGAGAGAGAGAGAGAGAGAGGGGTATATGTATATATATAATATAGATATGAAGCATTCTACTGGTTTATATCTCATTTTAAACATAAATCACGACATGACCTCTCTCACCATCACCCTGTGGAATATCCAAGGACTACACTCATCAGTCTTTGGATTAAAAAGTACAAACACTGACTTCCACAAACAAATTAACAACCTTGACATCATTATCCTACAGGAGACATGGTGCAAGGCAGACATGGTCACTCACTGTCCCC
>JAJAGP010005896.1:0-27653 GCA_025084515.1 Ancistrus triradiatus | reverse complement strand
ATATATATCAAGTGCAGCTTTTTTTTTAACATAACGTTTCAGATTGTCTTTCTAAGAATTACAAATTTAAAAAATTATAAATTACCGCAAACAAACATTTTTGTTCAACTTTCATTTTAATGCAAATTGTTTCATTGCTAAAGAAAGACATCAGGGGCTGCTGGCTTGTGCCTGGCTCTGTGCTTTTTCTAGCTTTAACTTTTAACCTCTTTTCCTTTATTATCTTTGTCAAACTCATTCAGTGGGGTATTGCTGTTTGTGTGTCTTATTCAATTTGTTGATCTGACCGTTTTCTGAGATTCTCCTCCACGGTTTACTTTCACTATGCATATACAGTGGGGCAAAAAAGTATTTAGTCAGCCACTGACTGTGAAACTTCTCCTACTGTACTTTTCATCATAGGTACACTTCAACTATGAGAGACAAAATGAGGGAAAAAAATCCTGGAAATCACGCTGTAGGATTTTAAAAGAATTTAATTGAAATTATGGTGGAAATTAAGTATTTGGTCAATAACAAAGTTCAACTCATGATACTTTGTAACATAACCTTTGTTGGCAGTGACAGAGGTCAAACATTTCCTGTAAGTCTTCACCAGGTTGGCACACACTGTAGCTGGTATTTTGGCCCGTTCCTCCATGCAGATATCCTCTAGAGCAGCGATGTTTTGGGGCTGTCACTGGGCAACACGGACTTTCGGCTCCCTTTACAAATTTTCTATGGGGTTGAGGTCTGGAGACTGGCTAAGCCACTCCAGGACGTTGAAATGCTTTTAACGGAACCACACCTTTGTTGCCCGAGCGGTGTGTTTGGGATCATTGTCATGATAGAAGACCCAGCCACGTTCCGTCTTCAATGCTCTCACTGATGGATGGAGGTTTTGGCTTAAAATCTCACGATACATGGCTCCGTTCATTCTTCCCTTAACACGGCTCAGTCGTCCTGTCCCCTCTGCAGAAAAACGGCCCCAAAGCATGATGTTTCCACCCCCATGCTTCACAGTGGGTATGGTGCTCTTGCGATGCAACTCAGTATTCTTCTTCCTCCAGTTGAGTTTTTACCAAAAAGTTCTAAAAGGATCATCCATATGCTCTCTGGGAAACTTCAGACGGGCCTGGACATGTACTGGCTTAAGCAGGGGGACATGCCTGGCAATACAGGATCTGGGTCTGTCTCCATGTCCAGATGAACAGATTCAACTTCTGGGATGGTAGCCTTTGTTACTTTGGTTCCAGCTATCTGCAGGTCATTCATCAGGTCCCTCCGTGTAGTTCTGGGATTTTTGCTCACCATTCTCATTATCATTTTGACCGCACGGGATGAGATCTTGTGTGGGGCCCCAGATCGAGGGAGATTACAAATGGTCTTGTATGTCTTCCAATTTCTTACAATTGCTCCCAGTTGATTTATTCACACCAACCTGCTTGCTTATTGTAGATTCACTCTTCCCAGCCTGCTGCAGGTCTACAATTTTCTTTCTGGTGTCCTTCGACAGCTCTTTGGTCTTGGCCATGGTTGAGTTTGGAGTCTGACTGTTTGAGGCTGTGGACAGGTGTCTTTTGTACAGATAACAAGGTCAAACAGGTGCCATTAATACAGGTAATGAGTGGAGGACAGAAGAGCTTCTTAAAGAAGTTGTTACAGGTCAAGTCAAGTCAGATTTATTTATATAGTGCTTTTTACAATGGAGCATTGTCTCAAAGCAACTTTACAATTTTACATTATCTCCTAATGTCTACATCCAGTCCCAAATTGAGCAAGCCAAGGGCAACAGTGGTAGGGAAAAACTCCGTAAGTGTTATGAGGAAGAAACCTTGGGAGGACCAAGACTCAAAAAGAGACCCAACCTCCTTGGGTGGCCTAGATGATAAATCTAGGCATGAAACAAATTTTTCTAATCTAATAAGTCATGGAGCCAAAGTCCAAATAAAATGTAAAATATGCACATAGTCATTAAGTAGTCCGATACACAGAATCACTCTAGGATCCTGAGTATAAGCAGGAAAGTCGTTGGCGGCACTTAGTCCCCAGATAACAGGAGGAGAGAGAGAGTTACTGCCCTCTGGTCGCCTGCGAATGGTGGGGCTGGGGCTGATGACAGAAGCAGCTTGAGTGAAGCTGAAGTGGATGAACATCATGTGTAGGGCAGGAACTGGTACTGGAACACAGCTCGGAGAGAAAACAGAAAATACAATTAGGTATTGATTAAGAGCAAAATGTCTCTTAACAATCACTGATGCCACGTGTAGCATGAGACCCCGGCAGCATTAGCTATAGCAGCATGGTTAGAAAGAGGAGAACCGGAAGGTAACACAGCCAAGAGGGATCACATGAGACATCGGCAACCCAACAGGAGGCAGAAGACAGCAACCCAACGTCTCTGATCACCATAAGGCTCTTTGACTATGAACCCCCAGCTCTGCCCTTAGTCTAAGTCAAGGATGCACAAGTTGAGATCAAGAGGACGGAAGCCCAGTTCAGCGAGACCACTCACCCGACACTCCTGGCTAACGGACAAGGCAGGCAGGCCAGACAAGACTCCAGACTCTGACCCAAGTGACCCAAGCCATGCATCCCGGTCTAAATCTAGTCAAATGACCGCGTAAATAAGTATGTCTTTAGCCTAGACTTAAAATTTTGGAGAGTGTCTGAGTCTTGAACAAAAGTGAGAAATTTATTCCATAGTTTGGGGGCCATGTATATGAGAGCCTTTCCCCCTGCTGTGACTTTTTTAATACTAGGAACTAAAAGAAGTCCTGCACCCTGCGAACGAAGTAGACAAGCTGGATTGTAAGACTCTAAGAGTTCACTCAGATAATGTGGGGCCAGGCCATGAAGAGCTTTAAGTTATAAGAAGTATTTTGTAATCAATGCGGAATTTAACTGGTAACCAGTGTAGTGATGATAGAACAGGAGTGATATGATCCAATTTTCTAGTTCGAGTTAGCACTCATGCGGCTGCATTCTGAACTAATTGAGGTTTATTTATAGATTTACTAGAGCATCCCGTAGTAAGGCGTCACAGTAATCTAACCTTGAGGTTATAAATGCATGAACCAGTTTCTCTGCATCATTAAAAGAGAGGATATTTCTAGGTTTAGCGATATTACGTAATTGAAAGAAAGCAATTTGAGTGATGTTACTAATGTGCGCATCAAAGGAGAGATCTGAATCAAATATGTCACCTAAGTTTTTTTACAGATGGACTGGGAAATATTGGACAGTCATCTAGATTTAGGATAAATGTAGCCAACCTGTCCCTCACAGCCTTGGGTCCCACTAATAGAACCTCAGTTTTATATATGTTAAGTAAGAGAAAATTAAATGACATCCAATCTTTTATTTCCTTTACACAGTCCTCAATTTTGTTGGTTGTAAGGCTGTCATTTGGTTTGGCTGATATTTACAGCTGTGTATCATCTGCATAGCAGTGGAAACTAATGCCATGTTTACGAATAACTGAGCCTATTGGCAGCATGTACAGAGAGATTAAAAGCGGGCCAAGCACTGACCCCTGAGGCACGCCATACTTCACTATTGAGAGCTTAGACCTTAAGATTATTTACATGAACAAACTAGTACTGGTCGGTTAAGTAGGATTTAAACCAAGAAAGTGCCAATCCCTTAATACCTACAGTATTTTCTAGTCTGTTTAGTAAAACATCATGATCTATAGTGTCAAATGCTGCACTTAAATCTAACAGAACAAGAAAAGAAACACATCCCTTATTTGAGGACATTAACAAGTCATTTAGTACCCTAATTAATGCTGTTTCAGTACTATGATGGGGCCTGAAGCCAGACTGAAATGTTTCAGACTGAAATGGAGGTAACTGCAGAGCTGCTGATAGACGGCTTTTTATAAGATTTTGGAAAGAAAGGGTAGATTTCAAATTGGTCTATAATTAGATATCTCACACGGGTCAAGATTGGCTTTTTTAATCAGTGGTTTGATAACGGCACACAAAGGATTTGGGCACATAACCAAAGGTAAGGGATGAATTTAAAATAACTAGCAGTGTCTCTAATACTAGGTATTACTTCTTTGAGTAAACATGTAGGAATCGGATAAACCTGTTGATGACTTAGACGAGCTGATCAGTGCGGATAGTTCAGTATTAGTAATTGGGGTACAAGATTCTAATCTTGATTTACAGCTAATTAAACAGATGTCTTCACTAGTGCTGCATCTGGAAGGCTGCTGAAGGTTGCTAGTTTGGTGATGTGATGAGTATCGAGTTTTATGCCTAATATTATATTATTATATCTTATCATTAAAGAAAGTCATGAAATCATTACTGTTAGAATTGCACAGAACGTGAGAATCACGTTCTGTAGGGTTTTCTGTTAATTTGGAGACTGTATTAAATAGAAATCTAGGATTATTCTTATTTTTCTCTATGATTGAGGAGAAGTATACAGCTTTAGCTTTAGTAAAGGCATGCTTATGCTCTGCCATGCTGTCCCTCCAAGCAATCTTAAACACCTCCAATTTACTATGTCGCCACTTGAGCTCTAGATGCTGTGTTTTTTGCTTTAAGGTACAGGTGTGGTCATTATACCATGGTGCTAGCCTTTATTTTTATTTATTTTTTTTATTTTTTCCCCCCTAATGCGTTTGACCCTAACGGGAGCCATCGTATCCAGGGTTGAGCGAAGCACACATTCTACTTGGTCATTTACACACTCAAGATAATCGGGCTTCATAGGTGTATTAAATTTTAAGTCTGGTAGGTAATAAACGCAGCTAGAGTAGCAGATGTATTCGTGCGCTTGGTGTGTTTACGAGGCAGAAGGATTTTATTTATTGGAGATGGCTCAAATACTAAAAGATAGCGATCTGAAATCAGATCAGAAAACATCAAGGTTATCTATATTGATACCAAATGTTAATATTAGATCCAAAGTATGATTACAGCGGTGGGTTGGTTCCATCACATTCTGAGTGATTCTCATGGATTCTAAGATGGACTCGAAAGCAATTTTAAGTGGATCCTGCTCATTGTCAAAGTGAATATTAAAATCGCCTACAATTAAAGCCTTATCTGTTGACAATAGTAAGCAGGAAAGAAAGTTAGCAAAATCCTGAAGAAATACTGAATAGGGACAACCCCAGAAATGGGATTCATTTCATGAGTTCCTGAGCTGTGTTTAGTCCCAGAAGTTGAATCTGGTCATCTGGACATAAGGTTTTGTCAGAGAAACGGTTTTGTCACCCATCTAAGTGACTTCTTCAGTCTAGTTGGAAAACTTCCCAAATCTTATATACAGCACATTTGCATAATGATTGGTATTGGCACCATTGCATAACAATGGGACTGGTGATCAGTTTAATAAGCAGATTACGATATCCATTAATGACCATGGCCACGTTTGCCATTCACACAGGATTAAGGAATGTACAATTCCTGGCAATCCTCCCGGCAATCAGGACACTGTACCACTGAGCAGACAGCGTCCCCACTGACACAGCGGCAAAGGATGGAGAGAGATCTCACAATAAGCAGGCCCTGGGCAAATGTGGTTATCCGAACTGGGCCTTTGTCAAAGCCGGTAAGACACCCAAACAGTGCTCCAGCAGATCGACGAGAGGAGAACAACAACCGCAGCCTAAGCGTAAACCAGTGGTGATTCCATATGTGGCAGGAACATCAGAACAATTGAGATGCATATTTTCCAAACACCGCGTCTCGGTGGCTTTCAAACCCCAACACACACTACGCCAGAAACTGGTCCACCCCAAGGATCGGGTCCCCCAGCACAAACAGAGTAATGTAGTGTACGCTGTTAAGTGCCGGGAGGATTGCCAGGAATTGTACATCGGGGAAACCAAACAGCCACTGTCGAAACAGATGGCACAACATAGAAGAGCTACCTCATCAGGTCAGGACTTTGCGGTTTACACCCACCTACACCCAGTGGCCACTCTTTCAAGGATGAAGACGTGCAGATCCTTGATAGGGAGGAACAATGGTTTGAACGCGGAGTAAAAGAAGCCATTTTTGTAAAAAGGGAACATCCATCTCTGAACTGAGGATGGGGGCCACAGAGTACACCTCTCACCATCTTACAATGCCGCCATCACAGCCCTTCCCCAATCCTGTGTGAATGGCACACGTGGCCAGTGTCATTAATGGATATATCAATCTGCATATTAAACTGATCACCGGTCCCATTCTTATGCAATGGTGCTGGTACCAGTCGTTATGCAAAGGTGCTGTATATAAGATTGGGGAAGTGTTCCAACTAGCTGAGACTGAAGAAGTCACTTAGATGAGTGACGAAATGTTTCTCCAACAAAATCTATGTCCAGATGAACAGATTCAACTTCTGGGATTTTCTTACCTGGATTATTGAACATGCATCAAAACACGAGCTGTGTTTAGGTTACAAACGAACTGAATTCTGTAGGCTACATGCATGGATTGAATTAAAGTTGGCTGTGTTTGTGCCTCTGTAGTGCACTGCAGAAGTAAAGCATGACCGGCACAGAATCGGTTACATGACTGATGCAACTACCGGTGATCACGATTCTGGTCATCGTTTGATCTGTGCATTTCCAACACACAATTTTTTTTGCGAAGGTGGTACAAGAGGTTAATTGTGTTCGATTCTGTCATGGGAACTGATTTGCAGCATAGCTTGCAAAATATGCGTTTCTGATGTCTGTATCAGACTTTTCATACCCAAACTATATCCATGCGACAGAAGCAGCTCTTCCTTTAGGTACGAGCCCCATGTTTTGTGCTTTCTGGTCTCTCCTGTTTGAAATGACCATGTTGTGTGTTGTGTTCAGTCTCTTATAGTTTGTTTGTGTCA
This sequence comes from Ancistrus triradiatus, assembly GCA_025084515.1. Lineage (NCBI taxonomy): Eukaryota > Metazoa > Chordata > Actinopteri > Siluriformes > Loricariidae > Ancistrus > Ancistrus triradiatus. The sequence continues at coordinate 20,834 of JAJAGP010005896.1, read as the reverse complement.
CCTTAATGATGCTTCACCAAAACTACAAAATGACTATCATACAAAATGTATTTTGCGACACAACAAAATAGACGATAGAACGTATTATTAAACGATGGACGTTATTCTTTCGTCAGGGGGTATATATCGTCATATCACACAGCCTTATCATGAAGTAGAACTGTTTGTTTTAGTTTGTTAGTTTATCAATAATCATGATTAAAATCTGTGTGTTTAGAGAGATCAGTGCACAGAATAAAGGACGTCAAATGCTTGAGAGGATGGGCTGGAAAAGTGGCAAGGGGTTGGGCAAGGATGGAGGAGGCATCACTGAACCAGTAAAAATACATGTGCATGTACACACACAAACACTGAATATATTTATACTCATTCTCATCCATAAACATCTTGCTCGCTCTCTCTCTCTCTCTCTCTCTCTCTCTCTCTCCCTCTCTCCCTCCCTCCCTCCCTCCCCCTCTCTCTCTGATCTTTTCCATGACCACCTGCTTGAAGATTGAGCTGCAAATTAGGCAGGTACAGAGTGGGCTGGGCTCTGTGGGAACTCTCACTTTAGATGAGGTGTCCCTTGGACCTAACAAGAAACAGCAGACATGGGAGCAGGCGAGGGAGCGTTTCCAACATGCGCATGAAACACACAACCAAAGCCCTCCAACAAACTACATCAAATGGCAGTCTGCTGAGTGACATGGGTAAATAATTTTTTGTTGAGAAGCGCATGCCTACAGAAAGCAGTCTTGAGTTTTCAGGGAGGAGCGAATAAATGAGAATGGAAAGTGTTCCAGTTCAGTGTGCTTTTTGGACATTTGCGATGTGGTGAGCACCTATTGGTAGATTTATGGGTCAAGTATGTAAATGAAAAAGATTTGTTCTGGTTTGTACAATTGTCATCTATCATAGTTGTCTGCTTTGTACTATATTTGCATTTATGATTGCTTGTCTAGATTCACCTGTTTGAGTGTGATATTTTTATTATTTTTTTGTTTGCTCAGCAATAAAGTAAAATGTCAATAACTTGGCAGACAACACAGCACACTCAAAGTACACAGAGTCTGGTGTTCATAAACATTAACAATCCTGCTGTAACACAATTTTGACAATCTATATACAGGTATGCGCCGTTTAATGTCGATCAGGTCAACATCCGTTCACTTTAACCTCTGAGGTCTTAAAAATTAAAATACATTATAATAGGCAATAAACATGTCTTTTAATTCCGCACAATGCGGCCATAAACAGCTGGTCACTTCAACAGAAATCAACACTGTGGACCCATCAGCTGAGGCGGGAGTTTAAGCAGAAGTCCGTCGTTCATGTGTGTTTGTGTGCATGTGAATACCTACCTTACCAGTCATGGCTAGCTGGCTTGCTCGTTAGCTCACATTTGAACTAGACTGTTGGTTGATGTTGGACTTTTTTGTGCAAGTTACTGTTTGTCTTTCTGCTGCTTATTTGTAACAAGCTGTAAATGGCATTTGGAAATGTGTATGTCCCTCCTATTGTAAGCAGTACTACTTTGTGCGTGCCCCACTACTGTATATTCTCTCTCACCTATAACTATAGCAATTGGTTCACTTTCACTCCTTGAGTCTCTTTCATTTGGCTTATCTTCCATGTTGTTCGTAATACTGCTTATCAATGCTTATTTTTTGGCTTTAGGTCCATCATACCACCATTTTAAGTGTTACGGCTTTCCCCTAGACAGGGTTGTAACAGTACAATACTGTATTTTTATAATTATTGTGAATTTCCATAAATGATAAATGTGGTGGCATTAGCGACGCTGTGTAGATGGTAGTGTTTCTCACGTGTTTTAGTGGTACCTCTGACACATTTACGTATCTTTTGCACACAGCTGTTTTGCGAAAATACCCTTTATATTTACAATGCAGTAGCATAAAAAGACTATGACTTTGTAATGTTCGGTCAATGTCTTTTTTGCTCAATGACCCATTTCAGAGAATATAATGCGTTTGTTAAATGGCGCATACCTGTGGTTACATGCAGTTGTTTGCGTTCTGCTTTTATTGTTTCCAGACATTTTGAACAAGGTTATACACATATACATACATATGTGTGTATATTTAGATAGATAGATAGACTAAATGTACAAATTTGCTGCTGTAATTAAAGTACATTTTATTGGTTTGACTCCTTGTTCTTCCATCATTGTTTCTGTAGCACCATAAACATCCTGACAGCATTACAACAGCTTCTTGAATAGATTAAGCTGGTCAATACTAAGGTTATTAGGATGCTCATATAAGCAGAAAATAAACAGAATTTTTAGGACTGTTTCAAGCATTTGCAACTGATTAACCCTGCCAAAGAATCCACAGATGGCTTTAAAACTGGCACTGCATCACCTTATCCAGCATCTGGATTTCCCTGTTCTAGTGTACTTTTTAGTGACTTCAGTTCTGCCTTCAATACAACTATGAAGGTGTTCGTCAAACGTTAGGACGTGGAGTTATATCGAGATCTGCATTATATGCTGTCAGTTCTCTGCATGCCACTAACGTGGACTTTACAAGGCCACAAAATATATTATTAATATGCATATGTACATATCTACAGTGGTGCTTGAAAGTTTGTGAACCCTTTAGAATATTCTATATTTCTTTATAAATATGACCTAAAACATCACACACAACTTTCACATAAGTCCTAAAAGTAGATGAAGAGGACCCAGTTAAACAAATGAGACAAAATCTTCTTCTTTCGGCTTCTCCCTTTATCAGGGGTCTATTATACTTTTATTTATTGAGGAAATTGATCCAATATCCCCACCCCCTAATTTCACCTTCAAATGAACTGGTAATCAATTATTCAATATTCAAATATTCACTTTGGAGAGAAATGTTTTATTGATCCAGACTTAATCCATACAACAATTAAAACCTTTAAATGACCTGGATAAAACATTTTTACAGACAAATACATCTGACTTTGAGTAGTGTTTCTTAAATGACTGTCACAGTTTATTCAAGATCCACCCAAAACTATTTTTCTTACTTCCTTCTATTTAGTTTATAAACTTTACATTCAATTCCAACAGTAATGGGTAGGTTCAACACACTTCCTTAACCTAATACTGACATGGAAGAGTCCTCCATGCATTACTCAAATTCATTTGCTGCCTAAGTATCCACTATCAGTGAAAAGAGCCAATTACATTTAGTAAGAAAAGTTTTTGAGAACTCAAATGAACTTGCAACAATTTCAAATGACATCTTGCCAAAATACAAATTAAAGTAAAACATTTCATATTCAGGTAGAAAACAAAAGGATCTTCAAAAATATACAGTCCAAAATCACAGATTTACACCAATATTACATCAGATATTTAAACATTCATTACAATATATTTGCATTAAAATAATTTGTCCTTAATGCTTAACACCACAAACAGATTTTTAAATGAATTACATTAGGCCAAGATAAAACAACAGCTCATTTTAGTAACCAATTTAGTGTCGTCTCCTCTATTAGAAGAAACTTCTAATGAAATAAGCATTCTTTAAAACATGAATCACAGAAGCCCAGTGTGTGATTAAATCATATGGATTTTCTGCTTGTGTATTACATTTTGCACTTTCAGTTTTCACTTGACATTTTGCAGTGTTTTTGCATGTCTTTTTAATTTTGTTAAATGTTCTTTGCCCATTATTTCATATTGTTCTTAATCTCATATAGAAGTCAGGTGACAAGCTGTGTGCGAGATCCAGAACCAGATGGCATGGTGAACAAAAGGAGGAATACAAGTTTCACAGGTCCTGGTTCTCCAGTTTCTGGAAAAGTGCTAAGCTGCGCAGTTGTGACTCTCTCTCTTTGTCTTTCCACAAGATTAGCAGATGATCTGATGAGCATGTGACCACACCCTTCTCATCAAAACTCAGAAACATCTAAATGCAGAAAAATACGAACACAAGCTGCTTCAGCTTATTTCTCAACCTGGTCAAAGTTGTAAAAACTCAGTTACAGTTTTTCTTGGCTGTTTATTCACAACAGCTTATAAACAATTGCCAGCAGTTGAAGACAGCACTAGTCACAAAACTGTAAACAGTACATGCTTTTACACCCGTTTAAGAAACTTTTAAACCTTTTGGCAAAACCTTTCACACAAATCTTCATATAAATCATGAACTGCATGCTTGGCTCATTAAGCAAACACAATATGACGAACTTCTCGGTTAGAGGGTTTGGTTCTGACATCTTTTTTAGATTTTTTGCAGAGAGTACGATCCCAAGATATTCTGGTCAACTTGATTTCATTTGTTAATAAACATCAATTCCTGCATTTCATGCCTGTAACATTCAAAAAAAAAGTTTGGACATGAACAATTTAGGTCTAGTAATGAAGTAAAAAAAAATGTGGGATTTCAAACAAGTGATTATAATCATAATTTGGTAGAGATGTACGTATTTTAGTCTGAACTTTTTCTGACTATTTGACTTGTTTTGCTTAGCATGCACAGACATCCCTGGAAAGGATGTGGAAGGTAGCTTATGTTGCTGTAAAATCCCAGTATACGTTTGTGCTTTAATGCTGCCATCATAGAAGTGTAAATTGCATTTCCCAAGGGCACTGACCCAACCCCATACCATGACAGAACCTGACTTTTGGACTTATTGGTGATAACAGTCTGGTCATGGTCCTTTTTGTCCTTGGTTCTGGAACACACAATGTCTTTTTGAAAAGAAAAAGAAAAGAAAAAAAAAAGATTTGGAATACTGATTAGTTTGACCACAATACACGTTTCCACTGTGTGATGGTCCAGAGAAGTCGTCACAGTTTCTGGTCATGTTTAACAAAGACTTCTTTTTTTGCACAGCAAAGATTTAAGTGAATGTAACCACATACTGTAGTGATTGACAAAGGTTTGCCAAAGTAATCCCTTGCCCATGTGGTTCTATCAGCTATGAATGACAGTCCTTGATGCAGTGCCGTCTGAGGGATAGGAGATCATGGATCTTCAGTTTAGGCTTGCTCCCTTGCCCCTTTTGACAAACTCCTCCTGATGCTCTGAATCGTTTAATGATATTACACACTGTATAAGAAGAAATATGTACAATATGTACATACACACTATATTACAATCGCCTGTTGATGTCACCTGTTTGAAATCATATAATCATGTAGTTATTTTTTTTTGTTTTGTTTTTTTAAACCTTATTGCTAACCATAACAGGATTTCTGCAGCTATCAGCAAGTCTGATTTAATGCTTTATAATGCCATTTTTAATGCCATAAACATGCTTCTCACTTGTGGTTACCACTATACTGTCTATACATGTACAAACATATTTTAACTTTGAGAGGCTGTCATTTCTCTTACATGCTTCTCCCTATGCAATAACAACTGTCTACATAAGTGGCAACTGATTTTTGATCTATTTTGAAACCATCCTTTTTTTACAAGTCTATAAATCCATATATCAAAATAAAACATAAGAGAACAAGTTAAGGAAAGATCTAAAAATTGACATTTACACTAAGCATTTAACCTATAATACACTCATTGACAAAAAAATAACTCGCCAAGAGGGAGTTGATGGAATCAAATGAAACTTGTACGAATGTAATGATTATGTATGTAAATGATTGCAATATTAAAAAGAACGGATAAGTTTTACTGGGGAAAACCCTAGCGTGGATAGAAGATGAGATATGGTTGGCATGGAAGCATACAGGTTCCATATGGTATCCTGTGGCACATTTGCTCTCAGATTTTGCAGCTGGCCCTGTAAATCCTGCACACTCGTAGGCTGCTGAAGCTGTCGTCCCAGCTGGTCCAATATGTTCAATTAGCGATAAATCTGGTAACCGGGCAGGCCAAGAAAGTGTTGCAATCTGGTGGAGAAATTCCTGGGACACCCTTGCTGTGTGTGAGCAAGCATTATATTGCTGAAAAATGACAGTTGGAAGCCCTGCCATGAGAGGCAACACACGTGGCTGCAGGTTGTCCTGCACATATCGTTGATTTGTTAGTGTCCCTTGTATCACTACTAGGGGTGACCGACTGTCTTATGCGATGGCTCCCCAGATCATCACACCAGTAGTTGGGCAGTGCGTCACTCCACAGTGAAGGCAGAAGCACTCACCAAAAGACCTCCATACTCAATCCCGACTGTCGTCAGATCCCACACAGAACCTGGATTCACTAAAGACAATACGGTTCCGGTCCCTAGTAGTCCAGGTTTCTCATTCATGACACCACTGCAAAGAAAGGCAGCAGTAGCTGACTGTCAATGGCAGGGCTTGTAATGGGCACTGGCACGAAATGGTCCGGGCAGAGAAAAGAGTGTGTAGTGAATGTGCCACCTGTGTCTGCATGGCGAACAATGAAACTGTAGGAGCTGCTTGTGCTTGTCAGGGGATCAAACTGGTGGTCTGTCTGATATGTGTGCATGCCCTCACAGAATCAATGCTCCCAACACCTCCTAACAGCTAGCTCAGAACGGCCTAGATTGCGGGAAGTTTGTTGAAATGACCATTCTGCTTCCCTCAGTCCAATGATTCTCTCCCTCTCAAAGACACCGATCTCTCACCAAGAGGTACGCTACCCAAAAGTAGCCTCCGAGAGCCTTTTAATGAAGCAGCAGGGGGAGCACTATTATGTACTGTTGTGGAAAGACCCAGTGTCTAATCAGACCACACCTGTAATCATTTATATATCTGCCTGAGATATAACTGCTTGTTGAGTTTTGCAACAACCCGACATTTCTATCTGGGTGCATTTTTTTTGTCAATGCCTGTTGTACCTGAACAGCTCCAGAGTGACCAATGAGATCACCAACCAGCTCCAGTGTGTATAGATTGGCATTCTCCAGCAGCTTCTTAGCAGGAACATCAACCTGCTTACTGGATCTCCCAAAAGTGCCGAACATCCCGAAAAACCCTGAGAAAGGGTCAAACAATAGAGGAGTGGAAAAGGAGAAAAGAAAACATTGTTTTGTCTGAGCTGAGAAACAGCTGAGTTCTGTAACAGCACTGTCAAGACCAACGGACCTAAACCTTTTTAAGGCGATGGGCCAAGCTACTCTAGCAACCCTGTATAAGATTGTCCATAAGACCATAACCCTAATTACAATTTCCACATGCAGTAATCTGACATATTTGTCACGATTTGTAAAGAAACATACACATCTTGAAGCAAAAAAAAATCACATTCCATTTTCAGCAGGGCCCTTTTTTTGGTATTTCGACATCTCATTAAACAACATTCTAACAATCCTAAGCACCAAACACATTGCCACAACTTGCAACCACCACAATGCATTTTAAGCATGTAGACATGGTCAAACGACCTCTGAAGTTGCAAACTGAACATCTGAATTTGGGAGAACGTATTTAAGTACTTTGAAGAACATGGCGTCGTTGGTTATCGTTGCAGTGTTTTGGTATCATCAGAAACTGCTGATCCACTGGGATTTTCACACACACCCATCTCCAAGGGTTTTACGAGAAATGGTCAGAAAAAGATAAAATAATCCAAGTGATAGCCAGAAGTGGTCAATGAGAATGTTTCAGACAAATATGAGCGCATAGAAAGCAACAACAGCTCAGATAACCAACTTCTCACACTAAGCTAGCAGAATTTTTTTGTTGTTCTGTTTCTTTGGATTTATGTAACGTCACTATCAGCATCAATGGCCATTTAGTGACAGGCACCAATGTGTCTTATATCTATACACAAGGTTACATCAAACGAAGTTTATTTGTATTGTGTGTCTATATATATACTATATATCTCATAGATATATATATATGATATATTATATATATATATAATATATAGGTAGAAAATCAAGTTAGCGCTTCTGGTAATAGTCAACTGAACAAGGTCAATATTTTTTCAGTGCATGATGAAGCTGTTTACAATACCGAGTGTGTAAGACTCTTTTTTTTTTTCCAACTTACAATCCCTTACAAGCACTTGTTTTAAAATAATTCCTATTACTATAACATCATTCAATTTTTATATTTTTTAAAAACATGTACCAAGTGTTGTCAATCTTCTGCTTAAGTTTGTTTACATAACCAGTGATAAGGAGGGATGCTGTTTTTGCTTGAACGGGGACATGAATTTGTGGTGTGGTCCTTTGTGCAATTGTCAAGTCAATGCACCTTACTGAAATTTTCTAAACATGACTAGAATTCCACTACCATTAGATAGAGGCTAGTCCTGTCTTTTAGTAAGATTGGAACTGTAGTAGCCTGTAGTAGACTGTAGTAGCCTAGCGGTTAAGGTACAGACTCTGGACCAACAGGTCCGGGTTCACATCCCCCTCTCCAAGCTGCCACTGTTGCTCCTTGAGCAGACCCTTAACCATAATTGCTTGGATTGTAGACTGTATCCTTGTAAAGTTCCGTTCTGGATAAGGGGCGGTCTGCTCAATGCTGTAATGTAACTGAAGATGTTTGTACTGTAACTATATTATTTTTCCATTTCAGAATAAAAAGCTGTTGATTTGTTAGGCAGGAAACAAAAGTTTGTTGCTTACATAAAGTCATATCAGCATCAAGTGTTATTTGTGAAACATGAACCAAATGTTTAATAATCCTGCCAACACCCTCTGCCCAAATACAGAGACTAATTAAGCTTATTGTATGTCTTTGGAATGTGGGAGGACCTGGGAGTACATGGACCCCAAACCCATGCGGACACGTTCGGATAGGCACAATGCACATGGCATAGATCAAGTTCGGACTGAACCGGTATCTCTGAACTGTGCAATGGTCAGCTAACTTGCTTGTGTCCACTTTGGCCACCCCTCAAAAACTCAGTGCCTATGTTTATGGACTCCCTTAAACCCATTCATAGACTCCATGCTATAAGAAACCCTGTTTAAACAATCTCAATTTAAATAGTTTAATATTTAAAATCATTTCATACATTATCATTCATTCATTGTCAGGGTCACAGGACAAACGAAGCAAGGCAGGGACAACTCTAGACAGGGCGTCAATCCATCATAGGGCACATACACTTACACTCTCTTACACACACTCACACACTAAGGGCACTTTGGAAACACCAATTAACACGTCTTTGGAATGTGGGAGGAAACCAGAGCACCCAGAGTAAACCCACGCTGACACTGGGAGGACATGCAAACTCCCCACAGATGGAGCCCAGGGACAGAAACAAACTAGGGTTCTCGGAGCTGTGATGCAACAGTTCTACCCCCTGCACCACTGTGTCACCTTTCATATATTAAGAGCAAGATGGAAAGAAAACAGCATGCAGGGATAAAAGGGTAAAGCTGAAAATAGAGTGAGAAACAGAGGGAGACAGAAAGACAAACGTGTGAAACCCTCACCTGAGGAAGCAGGCTCTGCAGTTAAGGGGACATCCTGTAGTTCCCAAATCCTGACACTGCCATCCTCCGAGCAGGACATCACTCGTCTTCAACAACACAACAAACATACAATCTACTATTTAATCTCAGTAAGAATGTTCAAGTTCACAGCTACATGACTAAAATAATAAAAGAAATATATACAGAAACATTGGACTATGACTACCTCCCTAATATGTTGGTACTCCAAGGTGCCACCATTCTGCAGAGGCATGAATTCCAAAAGGCTTCCCCATTTCTCCCATGACTATGATAACTGACTGTTCACTTACTGCCCATTATATTCCAGACATTGACATGCACAGCTGTAATGAGATATCACCAGTGTCAATTCAATGACTTGATTATATGAATGTTTTTTGGCCCAGAGTGTCAGAATAATACAACAAGTTTCTTTGGCTTAGTAAAAGTAACTTTTTTTAGTCTGATAAAAATAATAAATAATACTCAACTAAAGGTGATGATGGCTTATATTTTTAACTCAAGAAGAACTATAAGAAGTACATACTACTACATGACTTAAGTAAAAGTTAACAAGTATTTTATTTTAAAAGATCTTTGTCTCGCGTTTTTTTGATACAAAAAATTGAAAAAAACAAAAACTTTACTGAGGGCAATGAGAGAGGGAACACGTATGCACACCTACTACAACGACATGAATCATAATGCAATAATCATACTCAATGACATCATCATCTTATCTACCCCCAAAAAAACTAACCACAGCAAATATATACAAAATACTTGGATTTTTTCCAAGAAATGCTGCTAAATTTGCTCCATAACTAGACAGCCAATAGTCACAATGAGTAATCAGATTTAATTCAAACAGTTTCATTGACCTTTATTCTTTATACTCCACTCAACACACTTAATTAAAAAAATAGTTATGCAAAAAAAATTTGAAATTATACGGTTTTAATACAACTCTTAATACCAGAAATAGAGTGACCGTCCCCCGGGATATGAACAAACTTCTAGTTTTTTCTGTCTGATTACTTCGGCAAAAACTGTAAGTGTAGAGAGTGTAATTTTTGGAGTAAAATGCTTGTTCGAACATTAAAATGTTAGAATGTCTTTACAAATTTTATACTTGAGTGTCACGGATGACTCCACACGATCAGTAACCTGCGCAAACACTTCTGATCTGACTCACCCTAGTATCTCTATGATCTCTCATGTATCATTACTGCCTGTTAAAGGCCATACCCGCTCTGCAAGAGCTCCTTGGAAGAAGATAAAAGCTATGCAATTTACGCGTCAATTAGGTGGGGGCCTGACTAGAATTGCCTAAATAAATAAAATAAATAGACAAGATAAAATAAATAAATAATACATTCTACATAGCTAAGTATTAGCCTTTTTGCAAATGTGTTAGTAACAATTACAGATTTTTCTTTTGAAATGTAGTAATTAAGATAAAACTCACACAAACAGGAACAAGTACTTGGTGCGTCATATAACCACCTCTGGTGTTTGGTCCATCAATATATATTTTGTGGGAAATCAAATTCTTTCGTATTTGGGCATAGACACTTTTTTGGTGACATACAACTGATATAGCTTACAATCACAAGCCAAGCAATTTAATGGTTAAGGATCCCACCAATTTCAGACTATAAGTGCTGGTAATTGGGTCCTAACAAAGATGTGCCCAAACAAAGTAAGTACAGTCTATGAAAAATTTGGGCCACCCTGCATTTCATATTTTTTTCTTATAAATCTGTTTGTTCCCAGCTCAGGGCAATGTCAGGTAATAGATCATATAGCAGAATGAAACACCGGATATTTTGAGAGTAAATTAAGTTATAGTTTTTACAAAGTGTACATTAATTATTCAAACAAATTAGAGCATTGCATAAATTGTGGGCACCCTTGTCATTTGAATACCTTTAGCACCAATTATTGGAACACAATTTGTTTTTGTAAGCTCCAATTGCCCTTTATCTACATACACAAGTGAATCCAGACTATGAGAAAATATAAAGTTGCCATAGAAGTTTTTTCTCCTCTTGCCATCTTCTCTGAAGAGTGGCAACATGGAGCCTCAAAACAACTCTCAATGGCCCTGAAAAACAAAAGGTTTGTTTTCCATCATGGTTTTCAGGCAAAGGGAGCTTCTCTCAGAGTATTTCACTGTCGTTTCCACTGTGAAGGAACATGTGAGGCACTGGAAGACCACAGGCACAGTTCTAGTTAAGGACTCCCAAGTGGCAGACCTAAAAAATCTCGATAGGCAGAGGCGAAGTATGTGAGAAACAGTCAGAGGCAATAACCACAGAACCACTCCAAAGACCTACAACCTCATCTTGCTGCAGATTGGTGTCACCGTTCACATCGTTCAACTATACAGCGCACTTTGCACAGGAGAGGGCTGTATGGGGGAGGTAAACGCAGAAGAAATCCTTTTTCTGCGACACCCCCAGGTCACTTGATGTGTGCTACAGCACATTGGACAATTCAGCTTCATTTGGAATAAAGTGCTTGGTACTTATGAAACTAAACATTGAGTTATTTTGGACCTAACAAGGAGCGAAAAAGAAGCACATTAGCATCACCAAGACAAACACTTGCTACCCACAGTAAAAATTTGTGGCGTGCCCTCATGCTGTGGGGTACCTGTGTGGCCAGTGCGGTACTAGGAATCTTGTTAAAGTTGAGGGTCGCATGGATTCCAGTTAATATATCCAGTTCTTGAAACATGTTCAAGAATCAGTGACAAAGTTGCAACCGAGGCCAACGACCCCCAACCTGCTCAAAATCTACTAAGGCTTCAATGCGAGGAACAGTACAACGTTCGGAATGGCCATCTCTCAGTCCGCCAGACATTAAATATTACTGAAACTGTGGGCCTGTCCATGCTCGGAAAACAACCATGCAAACCGACTGAAAACTGGAGATGTTTTCTAAAGAAGAATGGCTAAAGCACCTTCACCAGAATCCGACGGAAGCTGTAGTAGCGTTTACGGCTGGTTATTTCTACAAAAGGAGGATCTACTATATTGAATGTCATTTTCTGTTGGGTGCCCAAATTTATGCCCCTGCCTAATTTTTTGTTTGAATAATTACAGCACACTTTCTGTAAATCCTATAAACTTCATTCATTTCACTTTCACTTCTCAATGTCACCTGTGTTCAATTTTCATTCTGCTTATATGATATATTTAACTCAAGTTGCTGATCTGACACCCAATGATTTTTCAACTAAAATCATGAAATTATCAAGGGTGCCCTAACTTTTTTCATACGACTGATGTGGTAAACTTTATCAGTCTAAGTATACAATGACGTCACACTTTTTTTTAGAACTTCACTCCATTGGCCTGACTTCTTCTTGGCATGGACTGAGCATGCTTGATATAAACAGTTAGATGTATACCATGTGAACATGGTTGAATTATATAATTACTACAGATTTGGTCGCCTGTAACCTACACGATCTGGTACTAACTGGCACTGAAATATGAATTTAAAATTTTAGTCCTATCACTCTGGACGCTGATCTGAAATGAAGATAAATCCCTTCAAGGATCAAAACCTTGTAGGGTGTCCCATATGAAGGTACACATATATATCAGTGACCCTTCCTGATTAGGAGGTTCTCGCTAATTTGGATAACAGCCCTGCCCTGATTTGACCTTTTGGCTGTATGAGTGCACATGTGCCCCACACAAGCATTCACTCCAGTGTGTTTGTTCATAGCTTTCAAAACTTTCCTAATCTCAGTTTTTCTGTGCAGTATTTTTTTTTTTTTTAAGTCATTTCCCATATTATGCTTTTAATAGATAATATACAATAATAAAAGTATACTGGATTACAGCAGATCTTCTGAGAGCTTAAACCTCAACAGCATTTCACCACAAAACCAAACTAAGGAACATACATCTTTTCATCATTCAACCATTGTTTTTTACTCTGTCTCCTACAGCCTTTGTTGTTGTGTTTTTTTTTAAGGATTGTTATTATTGTGTGATAAATGTGGCGTATGTCTCCTACACTATATTCAGTATAGTGTGCAGAGGTCCAACTTCTTTTCTTCAATCGCTACAGACTTGCCAACCTGTCAGTGGCCCTTCAAGTAGCTCTAAACATTGCCGTAGAACATCGTCTGGGTTTCATGGAATTAGTTTTTCCATTGTCCGGCAGCGCATCGAAGCGTTATTGGTGGCATGGAGGTTGGTGGCGGGGGGTGGCCCAAGCCTGCAAAGCATTAGAGCAGTGTGTAAAGCACGAAACCACTTAACTCAGAGCAGTGGAGACATGTTCCTGCAAGTGACTAATCGCGCTTCTCCCTCTGGGCACGCTGATGACAGTCTGGGTTTTGGCGGTTGCCGGATAACGGTAACGTGTCTGACTGCATTGTCCAAGTGTAATGTTTGGTGGAGGCAGGAATTCATGGTGTGGGTTGTTTTTTCCAAAAGAATGGGCTTTTGTCCCCCGGCCCCTTAGTTCCAAGTGAAGGGAACCCTTGCATGCTTTCAGTAATTTCAATGCTCCTAACTGTGGGAACCTTCCTTTTGCCAACAGACGGCACACCAGTGCACAAAGCAGGTCCATAAAAGCCATGGATGAGTGAAGTTCGGTGTGGAACCTTGTCTGGCCTGAACCCTTTGGGATGATTTAGAGCAGGGACTGCTAGGCAGGCTTATCATCCAACATCATTATCTCTGACCTCACAAATGCACTTCAGGAAAAATGGTGCAAAATTCAAATAAACCAATCCTAAAACCTTCCAAAAGAGTTGACGATGTTATAGCTGCAAGAGTGGGGCCAATATCATATTAATCCCTAATGGATTAAGAATGGTATTACTCACTTCATATGCATGTGAAGGAGACGAGCGAATTCTTTGGGAATCTAGTGTAGTTTAAAGAACAAACTGTAGTTATAGTGAGTGAAGTTGTAAAGGTCTGGGTGCCACAGGTATAGAATATTGATTTCCCCCACTCGGCAGGTTCCTAACCATGGGCAACTACGTGCCCAAAGATATGCAAAGGCCGAGCCCTCACAGATCATGTGTCAAACCAGTTTACCCTCAGTAACCTACAATTTAGCAGCCATACTGACACTCTAGAGTGTATCACAGTCTTAAGGTTTTCTAGGATAGTTTGTTTCATGTAAATGTTTAATTACACATAACCTTCACCCAATAAGAGGTAACTAGGGAACAACCACGAGAAGTGTGTGTAAAGTAGCAAAGGCAATGTCTGAAGCAGCATCTCTGGCCCATCTCGATGTGGTGAGGTGCCAAGCCTAACAATGGTGGTCACTGAATTGTTGGATGTCCAAGCAGTGGCTGAAAAAAAAAAAAAAAAAAACACACTGGATTTTATAGTCATTAGAAACCTTTGACGATATGTCCATCCCGCCCCTCCCCGACTCACACACAAACACGGACACCCAAGAGCACACACAGAACCTGCCATAAACCTATGCTGAGTGCACATTTTTGTTTAAAGCTTAATGTTAAATTTACAGTGGGGCAAAACGTATTTAGACAGTCACTGATTGTGCAAGTTTCTTCTACTTAGAAAAGAGAGAGGGGTCTGAATTTCATCATCGGTACACATCAACTATGAGAGACCAAATGAGGGAAAAAAATCCTGGAATCACATTGTAGGATTTTTAAAGAATTTAATTGTAAATATGGTGGAGAAATAAGTATTTGGTCACCCACAAAACAAGCAAGATGCTGGCCTCTCACTCCTTGAAGCTCTCTGTCCTCCACTTGTTACCTTTATTAATGGCACCTTTTTTTTGACCTCGTTATCTGTATAATAGAAACTGTCCCGCCTCAAACATCAGACTCCAAACTCAACCAGGCTAAGACCCAAAGATGTCCCGAAGAACACCAGGAGACATTGTAAGACCTTCACCAGGCTGGGCGAATGAATCTACAATAGTCCAAGCAGGTTGGTGGTGGATACATCAAACTGTTGGAGCGACTAAGACATACAAAACCATGATAATCCCCTCGATCTGGGGCTCCATGCAAGAATCCTCATCTGTGGTGTTCAAATGAAATTAGAAGGGTGAGAAAAAATCCCAGAGACTACACAAAGGGCCTTATGAATGACCCTCAAGAGCTGGGACCAAATGTAACAAGGCTCCATCAGTACATACTATGGCCTAATGTTCTCAGATCTGCATGTCCGCCTGCGGAAGTTTGCCAGAGAGCAATATGGATGATCCAGAGAGGATTGGGGAATGTGGTCAGTAAAACCAAATAGAACTTTTTGGTAAAAACTCAACACGCCGTGTTTGGCGGAAGAAGAACTCTGAGTTGCGCCA
This sequence comes from Ancistrus triradiatus, assembly GCA_025084515.1. NCBI lineage: Eukaryota > Metazoa > Chordata > Actinopteri > Siluriformes > Loricariidae > Ancistrus > Ancistrus triradiatus. Next base: position 5,180 of record JAJAGP010005896.1, on the reverse strand, counting down.
TACCTACTGTGAAGCATGGGGGTGGAAACATCATGCTTTGGGGCTGTTTTTCTGCAAAGGGGACAGGACGACTGATCCGTGTTATGGGAAGAATGAACGGGGCCATGTATCGTGAGATTTTAATCCAAAACGTCCTTCCATCAGTGACAGCATTTAAGATGGAACGTGGCTGGGTCTTCCAGCATGACAATGATCACAAACACACCACTCGGGGAAACGAAGGAGTGGCTCCATAAAAAGAATTTCAACATCCTGGAGTGGCCTAGCCAGTCTCCAGACCTCAACCCCATAAAAAATTTGTGGAGGGAGTTGAAAGTCCATGTTGCCCCAAAACATCACTGCTCTAGAGGAGATCTGCATGGAGGAATGGGCCAAAATACCAGCTACAGTGTGTGCCAACCTGGTGAAGACTTACAGGAAACGTTTGACCTCTGTCATTGAAAACAAAGGTTATGTTACAAAGTATTGAGTTGAACTTTTGTTATTGACCAAATACTTACTTTCCACCATAATTTACAATTAAATTCTTTACAAATCCTACAATGTGATTTCCAGGATTTTTTTTTCCCCATTTTGTCTCTGACAGTTGAAGTGTACCTATGATGAAAATTACAGACCTCTCTCATCTTTTTCTAAGTAGGAGAACTTGCACAATCAGTGGCTGACTAAATACTTTTTTGCCAAACCGTATATATAATGTTAGATACAATGTTACTATTATATCCGGGGCCATACTCAAACATTCGGGGCTTGAGCCCCGGAAAAAATGTCCCAGTGGTCAAATGACCAGAGTTCGGTACTTCTACGTAGGTCAAGCCAGCCCAGCGCTTCTAGTGTTAAGCAGGGGTGGTGAAGTGTAGACCTGAAGATATTGTTGTGCAGTGGAAGCAACACTTTGAGGAACGCCTTAACCTAGAGAACATGCCCTTCTTTCAGGAGGTAATCACTGGTGGAGCCCACTGCAGGTGATATTGATACTATGGTGGTTAGAAACCTTCATTTGAGTAAGACTGTAGGACTGGATGAGATTCAGTGGATCCGATCCATAGATGTCTGAAGGCACTGGACAACTAACTCTTTTCAGGAAGTTGAGATCAGTACATCTGGACTGGCAGCTGGGCTGTGGGCCCCATTTTCAAAAAAGTGGATCAGGGGAGAAACAGTAATTACACTACCAGGAAAAGCCTATGCCATGGTGCTGATGAAGAGAGGTAGACTCTTGATAGTCGAACCAAAGATTCAGGAGACATAATGGGGGTGTTGCTCATTTATTTTGGCCAGCATTGTGAAGGGCCATAGGAGTTTGCTGATCTAGACTACATGTGTTTTATGGAATGGGAGAGTATATGAGCGTGTACCTTGACACAGAGCAGTCTGGGCTGATATGCTCAGCCTGTTGCAATTACAGTCCTCAAACAGGAGAGGCAGATGGAAACTGAGAATGAAATTTCTCACAAACCATGCTATAAAAAGCTATTTAAACATTTCCTGATTACATGTTGCAGTTTCCACATTCTAATGTCATTAACAAATTGAAGTCAGGTCAACACAAGGTTTGATAAAGCAAGAAAACGATCTGATAAAAACTGGTCCACAGTGCATTGTTGCTTGCACAAATGTGTTATCAGAAAATAAAACCTTACTTATGATGCATTATCATATTGTTATTTTAATTAAGCTGTCATTCTGAGAATGTGGATCAGAAGGACCATTGATCAAATCACTCTGCCAAGCTGCCACTGTTGGGTCCTTGAGCAAGGCCCTCAACCCATAATTGCTGTATGACTGTATGAGTTGTAAGCCACTCTGGATAATAGAATCTGCTAAATGACTAAATGTAATTAAAATATAAATTAATTACCAGTTTATACTGTCAGGACTGTATGTGTGCTGCGCTTTGTATGAAAGATAACATTTCACAACAACTGAGAAAATTTAGAAAATGAAACAGAAGCTGTGTGAAAAAGTTATCTGAAGTTTTCTTGAACAGTTAAAACGTTGTGCAGCTTTAAATAAAGCAACTGATCCAATAAAAATAGTTTGTAACCTATATTTTAGCAAGTAAGTTAGTGTAGCATGTTTTAATATTATGATATAAATATTATTGTTTTTTGCCTATGAGGCGTTATAAGAGATCATAAATGCTAGAAGCAGGCTTAATTTGTAATATGAGGCAAGGGAACACAGAGCGTGCCATGATCCAGTAAGTGGGCAAAAAGTGAAAAGGTCCTGGAACGAATAAACAACTGTGCTTATAGTTCAACAGCTAAAACAGAAGACTTCAAAATAGAAGATCTATATAAATGAAAAAGACTTATATTGTCTTAACTTTCAGCTGTCTTTCTCCAAATCCAAACCTTGCTGCCCATGAGCTCTCCTGAATAAGCACGCATGTGAGTGATGATCAAAGAAAATGAGCCGTTTGGGTTTTTGAAAAGGAGTTTACACACATAAGTACCATTTTATTAAAATTTGTTTCTTGATATTGTCCATTTTCATTTTATTGTATATAAATAAGCAGAGGTGCTTAATCCAGACAAATAAGAACACCAGAACGCATGTGCTCCGAATATGAAAAATACCAGATCTTGGTCCCGCAGGATCCGGCTCAAACTCAGCACCGACTCGAAGATTGTAGTTTTATTCATACAGCCTACATGGAATTTGGTGTCAAGCCACACTTGTTCAATAAACATTGATTTCAGCAACAGAATAGTTTTTTTCTTTGCTTTTTCTGAGACATTTTGGAGGAATTTTGCTGTATTCCTCAGTCCAAAGCCTTTATTATATTATTCATGGGCATGAATGATGGTAATTATATGCTAATTATAAAGGAACTTGCAAGGGTAACCCATTTATGAGCGACTGCTACTAATTAGTCTACAAACACACTACTAATGAATCTTGTGTTTACGAGGCATTCATGAATCTGGTCAAGAGTTTTCAGAAATATCAGTTTACACGCAATTTACTCGACGTTTGCTCGTCCTTTTTTTTTTTTTAAACAAAGGTTTCATGGAAGAGGGCCAGTGAGTATGTTTTATTATAGAGCATTATTTAGCCTGGATTTCATAACAAGAACAACTCCAATATAGTAAAGAATCCACAGAAAATTGTATGACATTTTGCAAAAGGTTCTGGAAAAAAAAAAAAGACACAAATACCTGTTTGGCAGCAACATGGTGTGCAGAATGTCAGAGTCATGAGCAAGCTTTCTGTATGCCATCACTGTTTTCATCAGTACATTATACACATACAGACCACCACCTACTGCTGCAATGAGCAGCTGAGACAGAAACAGAAATTTGTTTAAAAAAAAACACAGTATTTCCTTGGATACTTACATTTAAAATCAAGAAATAACTAAGGTACACTGGCAGATAAAACACAAAGAGGTTACAGTCAAATTTGTACTTTATTCGTACAGTATGGGGAAAAAATAGAAGAAGCCTTAGGTTTTAACCACATCCAGACATGGCGTCAACTTCTCTGGGGTTGGAGGCATCTGGAATGGAGTGTCACATAGTGAAACGTGTATTGTGGTAAGACAAGTCAGTATTCCAGATCTTTATTGGTAAAAATGGATGCCAAGTGCCCTGGACTGAAGACGAAAAACAAAATCTAGAATATCAGCAGCAACCAGTCCAAAAGACAGGATCAGTCAGGGTATGGGGTTGTGCCATTTTCACGTATACGTGTTGGCTGCATTAATGCAGAAAAGTACATTAAGAGTTTAGAGAAACATAAGCTGCCTTCAAGACAACATATTTTCCAGGGACTTCCAAGCAAGTGAAAAACCACATGGTTCACACATTACCAAGGCATGAAGAAGGTACAGGTGACCTGCCTGCAGTCCTGACCTGTTGCCAAAAGAGAATGTCTGGAGAATTTGAAACAAAAAATGTGACATCGACAAGTCATTCTGTTGTACATCTTAAAATGTGCTTGCAGGAAGAATGGGGCAAAATAAAACCCGAAATACTTCATTAAAAAAAAAAATAAAAAAAAAAATAAAAAGACAGACAACATTAAGTCAAAACGACACTTCTATACTTACACCCACTCTACTTACATTTACAGCATTTAGCAGACGCCCTTATCCAGAGCGACTTACAATTGGTACAGTCTTACAATCCAAGCACTGTAAGTTAAGGGTCTTGTTCAAGGACCCAACAGTGGCAACTTGGCAGAGGTGGGATTTGAACCCTGGACCTTCTGGTCCATAGTCCAGTACCTTACCCACTAGGCTACCACAGTCTCTACTTTTTTTTTTTTCCTCTTTGTTCATTATTATTTCATACATTTGCAAACATAAAAACAGAGATAATAGAAGGTCAGGAATAGCGTGCAGTTGAAAATGAATATGAGGCTACTGTCATGATTACTATTATTGGCATCATCATCATTATCAATAACATACATACATACATATACACACACACACACACACACACATGTATGTGTATATATATATATATATATATATATACACACACATACACACACACATATATACACACACACACACACACACACATACAGTGGGGCAAAAAAGTATTTACTCAGCTACTGATTGTGCAAGTTCTCCTACTTAGAAAGATGAGAGAGGTCTGTAATTTTCATCATAGGTACACTTCAACTATGAGAGACAAAATGAGAAAAAAATCCAGCAAATCACATTGCAGAATTTTTAAAGAAGTTAACCGTAAATTATGGTGGAAAATAAGTATTTGATCAGTAACAAAAGTTCAACTCAATACTTTGTAACAGAACCCTTGTTTGGAAATGACGGAAGTCAAACATTTCCTGTAAGTCTTCACCAGGTTGGCACAAACTGTAGCTGGTATTTTGGCCCATTCCTCCATGCAGATCTCCTCTAGAGCAGTGATGATTTTGGGCTGTCGCTGGGCAACACAGACTTTCAACTCCCTTCACAAATTTTATAGGGTTGTGGTCTGGAGACTGGCTAGGCCACTCCAGGACCTTGAAATGCTTTTTACAGAGCCACTCCTTTATTGCCTGAGCGGTGGGTTTGGGATCAATGTCATGCTGGAAGACCCAGCCACGTTCCATCTTCAATGCTCTCACTGATGGAAGGAGGTTTTGGCTTAAAATCTCACGATACATGGCCCCGTTCATTCTTCCCTTATCACGGATCAGTCATCCTGTCCCCTTTGCAG
>JAJAGP010005895.1:0-27660 GCA_025084515.1 Ancistrus triradiatus | reverse complement strand
CATGTGTTGTTATTTGTCATTACTGCCAGCTGCCTGCTTCATTATGTGAACTGCATGCATTTTATGAACAGAACAAACCTGCAAACTTACCTTAAGAGACAGGTGAGTAAACAACAACAATCAACATAATTATTCAAAGACATTAGTCACAATTATTTATCACTTAAACAGGAATTGTATACAATCATTATTTTAATAAGTAAATTGGCAAATTAAAAACAGAATGTGCAATAGAATATTGTTTTTGCAGAATTCTCAGTCAAACATACATGCGTTGAACACACCCTAAATGCAATCCAAAGTTATTACAAATAACAGGATGAGAACTAGATTTGGTGTTCCTCTGTTTAAGGGACACCCTAATGATCCCCCTAAGCTTGCCAGCTGATTGGCTGTCTATGGACCTGCTAACTTAATGTTAAATGAACGTGTGGTTATTGTAGAATATTGTTCTTAGCTTGACTACTATTTAACAAACCACTGAGAAAATAGCAATATAAACTGAAGGCAGATAACGACCGGTGGATATGCAGGTATACTACGAGGACCTCTCTTCCTCTGGATAACAGGATCTGCCAAATGTCAAAAATGTAAATGTATTTTTTGACATTTTGCAACTGGTAAGCATTTCAGTCAGATCCTGAAATTGAGCCCGATGTCTACCTTTCACAAGCGTGTGCTAATGTAGCATGTTAGCTAGCTGACCTGTATTTAGTGAAAGCAGCAGGGCCATTAACATTTACCCATGTATATGAGTCACTCTGCCAAATGGGCGCCATTTGCTCGTTGTAACTCTTAAATTAAACTTCATTTTGGATGAATCAACAAACGTATGTAACTATTCTTAATTAGTATCGGTCAGTCTCTGGCAACTTTATTTTATTTTTACATTGTTTCTCCCATTACTCTGAGTAACAGGGCTGCATTTCCAGCACAGAATTAGCAAATAAATAAAATAAAAACCACTTGGCATCCATACCAACACCATTAAGACACAGAGCACATTCTAATGACTTACCAAAAAATGTATTTTCACAATAAATAATTTGGGTAACAAGATAGTAAGTTGGCATTGACCTTCTCCGTCATAGTTACAATATTATCAAATATACAGGGGAAAAAATAAGAAAACTCACTTTTGATCTTTTCATGGTCTTCAGATGATCCAGATGATACAACTTGTGGTATGTTCCTACATTTTCAGAAGTGGGAAAATGCTAGGGTAACAGAGCTGAGTGAAAACCTGTGAAGACTAAAATATGTACCTTAAAGTAAAATATTATGGATTTTTTATGAAAAATATTTAAGGCATAGATATGGATGTGGAGTGACAACAATGCAGAAAACATGATTTCTGAATATCATTATATAATCATTATATTTCATTGTACAGTGTAATAATAGCTAACATAATAATGCTATTTGTCAGTATTTTAGGTAGCTTTTTTAAAATACATACCTTAAATTTGCAAATGCAGCACTGCAGGACACTTTGCTTAACAAAATAAAATAAAACCCCAGGGAAACAGGAAGTCATGGATTACTGCTTGAAAGTTCCTACACTCTTGTCAACTTAAAAAAGTAAAATTGTTTTAAAGTTTTAAGTCAAATTTTGTCAGAATTTCTAAGAATTTCTCATGTTGCCAATAATTGTTATACATGTGATTTTGTTAAACATAATTATTTATTGATTAGTGTTTTTATTACTATTATTTATTCAATTTACTTCAAATAGTGGGATTTTTCTCATTTTTTTCAGTGGAAGATATTAATTTTTCAGGGGCATATTAATCATATTTGAATCTAACCAATAATTGGTACTTTCTAGAACAGAAATCAATTAAGAAACTTAATTGCAATACTCTAAGAAAGTTGATGTTACTTCAAAATCAAATATAGCAAGAATTCAAAAACAAAGATGTGGCCAGAAATATTGGGACACAAACCTGAGGCCAGAAATACTGGGACACAAGCTAACATGTGACTAAAAGTATTGGGACACAAACAAACATGTGGCCAAAAGTACTGGGACACCAGCTAACACGTGGACAAAAGTACTGGGATACACACAAACATTAGGGCAAAAGTATTGGCACACAAACATGTGGGTAAAATATTGAGACACAAATAAACATGTGGGCAAAAGTATTGGAACACAAACATGTGGGCAAAAAGTATTGGGACACAAACATTTGGGCAAAATATTGGGACAGAAACAAACATGTGACCAAAAGTATTGGGAAACACCCTGGCTTGTGGCCAAAAGTATAGAGACACGCCCCCGCAAATGGAAAAAAATATTCAGACACCCCCTGATCGTGGCCAAAAGTATTGAGGCATGCCCCTGCACACGGCCAAAATTGAGACAATATTTCCATAAGCCACATTTCAAGCACTGTTGTAGTTCCTTCAGGAAATGCAAATCTAGTTATTGTTTTTAAATCATTTGATTTTTAGACAATTATGTTTGGGTACTGTGGAAGGCTGGGTTTGTGCCCCTTCCCTAATGACAGACAGCTACTGCTGATTCTAGGAGGAGAACAAACAGCACAAATGCTCAGCTCTCACCAGCACGGGAGAGAGGACGCTAGCCTCCCAACCTTGAGCAGTGAGTGGAACAACTTTGACTCCTCTTTTTATAAAAAGCTGTCTGCAAATATACTCAAGACTTAAACATTTAAGGAAATGAAAGCGAAATGCAGTCCCATACTTAGTGACTTCACCACCCTCTGTTGGTCTAATGCACTAAAACAAGATCACAAATTAAAGTATGTTGTGCTCAGGAAGTCCTTGTCAGAGTGCTGCAGAAAACATCTAGGCATTTGGCAGAAGCTGTTATCCGGAGCGATTTACCACTGAAACAAACAGTCATGTAGTCTGTAAGGAGTTCTTGCCATTTGCAATGAGGTCCTTCACCAATAAAATGGCAAATGGCTGGAGTATCTGAGATGTGTACACTCTTTATGGACATCTCACAGACTGTCGGGAGGTTTGCTTCTTAATCAGATGACTAATGCTTTCCCAGGTCTGAGCCAGTGCATAAGGACTGTCAAGATTGACAAACCAGGCCAGAGAAATTACAGCCTTTATGAATCACTCGTCATTACATGTCTGCAGTTTTCTTTTTCAAGCTGAAAAACATTCCTGGCGCCTTTCAAAAGCGAACTAACAAAGCTTCCTGCTGAGGTCAGAAATGTCGTTTTCTGCGTCAAAATCATGATGGCTCACAGCGGTTGGCAGCAGGGGGTGATGGAGAAAGCTGACATAGCAGAAGCCACATGCAAACATTGTTTGGTGTTCACTTGCTCAATATTAGATAAGAAAAGGTCACATTACTCATTAGGATAGCAGGTGAGGCACGGCTAACGCTGGGCATGTGCCGTGGCTTATCTGGAACACTAATGATATTAGTCGAGTGTATGCTTCAAACAGGGCAAATGACACCGGCGCTTAAGGGAGTTTCCAGCACACATTCAGAGGTTTAACCCTGATCCGCCTGCTTTACAGGTCATTTTGTAGGTATCCAACTACTGCTGCGCCACATCTTTTAACTCTAAGAGGTTTTTGGCTATTTTGGTCCATTTGTAATGCTTGATTTTGACTACACTCACTGTCCATTTTATCAGTTCCACTTACCATATAGAAGCACTTTGTAGTTCTGGAATTATAGGCTGTAGTCCATCTGTTTCTCTACATACTTTGTTAGTCCCCTTTACTCTATGCTCTAATGGTCAGGACCCCCAAAGATCACCAAAGATGAGGTACTATTTGGGTTTTGGATCATTCTCAGCGCTGCAGTGACACTGATGTGCTGGTATGACTGGATCAGACACAGCAGTGCTGCTGGAGTTTTTAAACACTGTGTTCACCCATTATTACACACATCTACCATATTGCTCCACTGTGTAGATGTAAAGTCAGAGACAGCAGCAGAACACACATTTTCTTGTATGAGTTTTTAAACAGGGAAAAAAAACTTTAGTCCCCTGAAAGTAAAAGAAATGAGTAGATACATAGAAAATTTAATGTAGATACACAAAATTTTAAACAAAATGCTCTACTGTAGCTTCACCATATCTTTAATAACTGAGTGAAAACGTCGCTTTATTATTTCTGAATACTAACAATTCTACATAATGTGTCCTTTTTTTAATTATGTTTGCTCATTCAACGTCGCTATCAGCCATTTTAACAACACACAAGGTCATATCGATACACAAGGTTACTTCAAAGATAGTCTCATAAATACAGTGGGGCAAAAAAGTATTTAGTCAGGCACTGATTGTGCAGGTTCTCCTACTTAGAAAGATGAGAGAGGTCTGTAATTTCATCATAGGTACACTTCAACTATGAGAGACAAAATGAGAGAAAACAAAAATCAAGAAAATCACATTGTAAAATTTTTAAAGAATTTAATTGTAAATTACGGGTGGTGGAAATAAGTATTTGGTCAATAAATTTGGTTCAACTCAATACTTTGTAACATAACCTTTGTTGGCAATGACAGAATTCAAACGTTTTCCTGTAAGTCTTCACCAGGTTGGCACACATCACTGTAGCTGGTATTTTGGCCCATTCCTCCATGCAGATCTCCTCTAGAAGCAGTGATGTTTTGGGGCAACACGGACTTTCAACTCCCTCCACAAATTTTCTATGGGGTTGAGGTCTGGAGACTGGTTAGGCCACTCCAGGACCTTGAAATGCTTTTTACGGAGCCACTCCTTCGTTTGCCCGAGCGGTGTGTTTTTGGATCATTGTCATGCATTGTCATGCTGGACATCTTCAATGCTCTCACTGATGGAAGGAGGTTTTGGCTTAAAATCTCATGATACATGGCCCCGTTCATTCTTCCCTTAACACGGATCAGTCGTCCTGTACCCTCTGCAGAAAAACAGCCCCAAAGCATGATGTTTCCACCCCCATGCTTCACAGTAGATATGGTGTTCTTGGGATGCAACTCAGCATTCTTCTTCCTCCAAACATGAGGAGTTGAGCAAAAAGTTCTATTTTGGTTTCATCTGACCACATGATATTCTCCCAGTCCTCTTCTGGATCATCCATATGCTCTCTGGCAAATTTCAGATGGGCCTGGACATGTACTGGCTTAAGCAGGGGGACACGCCTGGCACTGCAGGATCTGAGTTCCTCTCAGCGTAGTGTGTTACTGATGGTAGCCTTTGTTACTTTGGTCCCAGCTCTCTGCAGGTCATTCATCAGGTTCCTCCATGTAGTTCTGAAATTTTTGCTCACCGTTCTCATGTTTATTTTGACCCCATGGGATGAGATCTTGCGTGGAGCCCCAGATCAATGGTCTTATGTCTTCCATTTTTTTACAATTGCTTCCACAGTTGATTTATTCACACCAACCTGCTTGCCTATTGTAGATTCACTCTTCCCAGCCTGGTGCAGGTCTACAATTTTCGTTCTGATGTCCTTCGACAGCTCTTTGGTCTTGAGTTTGGAGTCTGACTGTTTGAGGCTGTGGACAGGTGTCTTTTATACAGATAACGAGGTCAAACAGCTGCCATTAACACAGGTAACGAGTGGAGGACAGAAGAGCTTCTTAAAGAAGAAGTTACAGGTCTATGAGAGGCAAAAATCTTGCTTGTTTGTGGGTGACCAAATACTTATTTTCCACCATGATTTATGATTCAATTCTTTAAAAATCCTGGATTTTTTTATTTCCTGGATTTTTTTTTCTCATTTTGTCTCTCATAGTTGAAGTGTACCTCTGATGAAAATTACAGACCTCTCTCATCTTTCTAAGTAGGAGAACTTGCACAATCAATCAGTGGCTGACTAAATACTTATTTACTCCACTGAAAAAAACAAAAAAATATATATATAGATAGATAGATAGATCTCCACCTGTAGATTGAACCCAGGACCTTCTTGATGTGAGACGACGGTGCTACCCACCGAGCCACCCATACTTTTCTTATAAAAAAAATATATATATATACACAAAAAGGATCATTAGTCCTCTGCAATTAACAATCTCATTGAGAGCAAAGTGTGCGTCTGTGATTATGGCTGGTGTTCAAAAATGGATCTGCATCTGATGGCAGTATAATCAATAACGCATAATACAACTACACAATCCATTTCTACACCCCTACTGCCTACACGATGTTGGTGTCTGGACATTTTTGGTTGGTGGAATATTTTCAGTCCAGCAGTGACACTGAGATGTTTAAAAACTCCAGCAGCACCACCAACACAGAGTACAATTGGACTAACAAAGTATGGAGAGAAACAGATGGACTACAGTCTGTAATTGTAGATCTACAAAGTGCTTCCATATGGTAAGAGGAACTGATAAACGGACAGTGAGTGTAGCAACAAGGTGTACCAGTGACCGGTGAGTGTATGTAACGGAGAAGGTGATTTAGATTTTCAAGAAGTTTAAAAAAATACTTTTTAAAGACATAACAATAAAACTCCAGCGTACATATCTTCATTTGTGCATTGTTAAATATCATCGTTGTGTAACAATCCAGGTTGTAACAGTAACTCCAGCATTTGTTTACATCAAACATATAAGACGTACATGTCATCTTTACAAAGAAACACAAGAAGAACGAACAATGAAACAGTGACAAACAGTAAAAACTGAATTTAAGGACCACACTTGGAAGTCTTTCTCTTCCTCATTACGAAATGCCATTTCATTCTATCCCAAGATCAATTAGGGATTCTACATCAAGCAGCCACTATGACTGGTAATTTATGGCTTTTCTTAGAATAGAAATTAATGTTTACAAATGCAGCACCTGACTCTCTTAGTGTGGTCTAAAAATACAAGCATAATCCAAGTCAAAATGGAACAAAAAAAATAATTAACAAAATTAACACTGTGGCGTTTAAACATCAAAATCTACAACCAAATCAAATGTGATTAAACAAACAATGAAAAAATGACATCAGATATTCCAAACATACCATAAAGTGTAACTAAATAATTTATGTGAAACAAATAATAACTGAATTGATGATTTGATGTAGATGAAAAAATATTTCTAAAGAAATAAAGAAAAGAAGTCCTTGACATGTTAATGAAGTCAAGTCACTCGTACCTGATCATCCACAGCCCAGACCTTCCTCCATTTCTCCAAAGCCTAGTTATGATGCTTGATGGAGAACAGGTGATAGCAGGGTTTGACTGATTTATGGCTGCTCCGCAGCCCCCTACACAGCATCGTGCGATGAACTTTTGTGACAAGACATGACCAGACACTCAGTGATAAGCCTTGCTGGTTCGTAGTACTGTCTGTAGGTACAGTACTGTGCAAAAGTCTTAGGCCACCATTAGATTAGACATACCACTGTATAATGACCATATATATTTATTTCTCAATCTCTGTATTAGAATACAGGCAGAAAACCCAAATTTGTATGCAGTACTATAAACTGGAGAAATAAATCAGAAAAACAGCTTCTATAGGTTACATTTACATTTACTTTTATAGCATTTAGCAGACGCCCTTATCCAGAGCCACTTACAATTGATACAGTCCAAGCAATTGCTTGGCAGAGGTGGGATTTGAACCCTGGATCTTTTGGTCCATAGTCCAGTACCTTACCCACTTGGCTACCACAGTCCCACAGTCCCCACAGTACCACAGTGACAGTGGCAAAAATTTGGTGTGACCTGGTGTGACACTTGAGGAACAGCAGCATCTGGCTGATCCTTCTACAGTCCAAAGAAGCTTGATCAGGAACGGCTTTTTTGGAAGGGTAGCAAACAAGAAACCATGTTTTCAGAAAGGGAACAGGCTGAGATATGCTAAAACTGACAAAAGGTGCTTTCAGCCTAGAGGAACGTATTCATAGTTTGTAGTGCAATATGCCTCCCAAATTAGTCCATAGAACTGTTTGGGCTTAAAGGTTGGAATGAAGATCAGTAGAAAAGAGTATTATGGACTGATGAATCCAATTTTTGGGTCCGATCATCTACAATATGTTACATATGGTCATTATACCATTGCAAAAACAACGTTTCTAATGGTGGCTTAAGACTTTTGCTCAGTACTGTACTCAACTGCTAAAAGGGAATATGTCCAAAATGAATGTCCAAGGGAATTTGGGCATAATAGTTTGACCACTGCCAAAGTCGCTCAGGATTTTACGTCTGCCCATTTCTCCCACATGCAGTGTGTCAATGATGAGAACTGACTGACCTTTCACCATTTAACATGTCCCAGAACTTGACAAGCGAGCTGTAACAGGATACCAAAACGTAATCAGGTGTGGCTCATCAGTGTAGTGTTTATATGTTATCATAAAAATCAAACATGCACAAAGTTTCCAGTCGTCCAGACATGCTGAATAGCATCAATCATGTGCAGGTTTTTTGCCTGTGACATTACACAGACATGGCACTGGTCTAATTCGGTATGAAACCAATGGGCAAAAATGTGCCCCAATGCCAGTGTTTAGTTGGTGCTGTGACACACTCCCATCTGTAAGAGTATGTGACTTCTTGTATTCCAATCCAGTTAGTTATGTTCAGAAAATGTGCCAAATTTGTCTGTTCCTTCCAGATTGCAATGGCTGGCACTGTTGTCTGGAGCTTGGGCCACCTCATAGTCAGCTTGGCATAGCTGTGCCGCTGCACACTTTGGGAGGTGTGCCGACATTATCTCTAACAGTTTCCCTTCAGATGTGCTCCAGGCTGATAAACTCATGATTCATGATGCCCCATATGGTGTTAAAACAGCAGGGCCTCACATTACTGAAGCAACCCATTGGATGAGTGTCAAATGCCAACATGACTGAATTTTACTTCAAGTCACCAGATGTATTATAAGATGTTCCAAAATTGAAATAAAATACTGACTTTCAACAGCAGTGCACAGGTTGTAAACAACACCAACTATGCAGAATTCCCTCACTCAAAAACAGCAAATTATATACAAACATATCCAAAAGCTGCCATTGGTCAGTTTGAAATGCAAGATACACACAATATTTCCAAAATGTACTCGTATTCAATGAAAAACCGTATCAGCAATCAATCGACGAGATTTGAACAATTCTAATATTTGGGACCTTAAACAGCTGGTCACCTCAACAGCCAATCAACGCTGCGGATCCACGAGTAGAGGCGGGAGTTAGAGTTTAAGAGCGGAAGTTCATCATTCGTGTGCCTTTGTGTGTGTGTGTGTGTGTGTGTGTGTTACTACCTTACCCTGTAACTATGTGTACTCGCTAGTTGATGGCTTGCATTTGGACTAGACACTGTTCTAACTCGGTTGATGTGTTTAGAGACTTTTTGTGTGAGTTACTCGTGTTTGTGTATGTCTTTCCGCTAATTATTTGTAACAAGCTGTAAATGGTGTTCGTAAGTCTATGAGCCTGTCCTAGTGTAAGTAGTACTGCTTACTTAGATTTATCATCTACGCCGCCCAAGGAGGTTGGGTCCCTTTTTGAGCCTTGGTCCTCCCAAGGTTTCTTCCTCATAACCCTTAGGGAGTTTTTCCTTGCCACTGTCACCCTAGGCTTGCTCAATTTGGGATTGGACGTAGTTATTAAGAGATACCCTAATATTGTAAAGTTGCTTTGAGACAATGCTCCATTGTAAGAAGCGCTATATAAATATATCTGACTTGACTTTGTTTGTCCCTGCACTACCTGTACATTCTCTCTAACCTATAATTATATAAACTGGTTCACATTCAGTCTGTGAATCTCCTTCTGGCTGATCTTCCGTGTTGTTCGTAATACTGTCTATCAATGCATTTTTGGCTTCAGTCAAACAAAGTATCAGGTGCCTCATACCGTCCTCTTAAGTGTTACGGCTTTCCCCTACACAGGATCATAACAGTACGTTACTGCATATCTATAACTATTGTGAATTCCAGAAAATAAAAAAGTGGTGATATTAAGGATACTGTGTAGATGGTAGCGTTCTACTCGTCTTTTCAACTGTATTTCTGACGCATTTAAAAAGACTACGTGACTATGGTAATGTCTGGTCCACGTCCATTTCGGTCAGCGTCCCACATCGCCAAATAGCGCATACCTGTACAGTAAATCATTTCAGACTGCTTAGACAGATTGATGTTCCCAAATACTGCGCATGTTAGCATCCATACCCCGCCCCCGAAATTTTCGTTTTGTTTCTGCGATTGTGGGCGACGAGGACTACACTGCCCACAATCCCTTGCTTGACTCAAGATGGCCACGGATCCTAATCGGATTATATTTGTGTTTTGATTCACGTTTGTTTCATTGGACTGTGAACTTAATTGGACCAAACCATTACCTGGGCTTGCTACTGTTGCGGATGTTCCATGCCATGCCAAGTTTCACCAAGCCAATCCTGAATTATATCTTTTGTTTGCGACCGCTCGTTGGATTATTTTTAAAATTTTTTGTTACGGCCTTGTGTCACGGGACCCTGTTGTGGTTAGTCCCCTTGGGACTGTTGCGTTTATGGTACCGCTCGGTTTGTCTGTGGGCAGCTGCGCCCGTCCTGTTTGTTTGTGCCCGCGGCTGCGCCCCCTTATTTACCTGCTGTATCGCGGTGTCGGCTGTGTTTTCCTGTGTTTTCCCCGGTCGGCTGGTTGTTATAGGCTTTCTTGTTAGCTCCACGGCCTTCACGTTAGAGCCGCGGCTACTGCGTTAGCTCCACGGCCTTTACGATAGCTCCGCGGCTACCGCGTTAGCTCCACAGGCTTTACGTTGCTCTGCGGCCTTCACATTAGCTCCGTGGCTACTGCGTTAGCTCCACGGTCTTCAAGTTGCTCCACGGCCTTCACGTTAGCTCTGCGGCTGCCGTGTTAGCTCCTCGGCCTTCACGTTAGCTCTGCCACTACCGCGATAGCATTGTGGCCTTCACGTTTCTCTGCTTCCGCCACGTTAGCTTCGTAGCTACCACGTTAGTCCCGCGGCCTTCGCGTCAGCTCTGCAGCCGTCTCATTAACTTCGCGGCTACTATGTTAGTTCTGCGACGGTCACGTTTGCGCTGCGGTTTTCGCCATCAAATTTTCTTTCTGCCCCGCACTTCTTAGTTCGCTGTGTCCTCCTTGGTTGCTGTTACTATTGTTATTGGTAACCACGCGGGTGTGTTAAGTCGTTATTTGTACCTTGATATTTTACCTTGTGTGGAACTGCATGTCGCATCTGGTTTTTAGTATTTTTTTGCCTAGCCCCTGTGCTTCTGTGGATCTTGAATTTAAGCCTTGCTTGGAACAATAAACTCCTGTTTCTGACTGGGATCTTGCGTTCGCCTGCTCATGCCACGCTGCACCCGTGACAGCGTATCACGTCATGAAGAAGGCGCCTGGTGAAGCAGCGCCAACGTGGTAGTCCTGGAATCGAGTTCCAGAGATCTTCCATCCAGGTCAGGTGTCACAGGCACAATTAGCCATGTCTGAGGGAGAGGAGGCCAGACGGGAGGGATCACCCTGGTATTACAACAGCACTGTGATGGACTGGTGTCCCATCCAGGGCGTATCCTGCCCGCAGCCAGTGAATTCCGGGTTAGGCTGTAGACACGCCCTCAACCCTGACGAGGATAAGCACGAGTAAGGCCTGGGGGCCTGCATAGATCCTGTGTGGAATTTGCATGTTCTCCCCATGTTCCCCACATACATGTTATATGTGGTATCTGCCCCAGTGTGTGTGTGTGTGTGTGTGTGTGTGTGTGTGTGTGTGTTGATGTCTGGTGATGGATTGACACCCTGTCTAGATTTGGCTGCCTTGTGCACTGTGCTGCTGGTATCCTCTACTGAAAAAAGCAGCTATGAAACTGGAATGATTGAATAAAGCTGAAATGCACAAAACCAAGAGCTGCCAACTGTGTGGGTCATTCATAAGTCAAAACTGACCCTGGCATTGCTTGTGCAGAAGGCCTAATAGATCGAGTCAAAACTGTGTGGCAGTGTACTCTGAAATTGGAATTATCTAGTATTACTCAGCAGTAACGCACCGAGATACTAACAAGCTGAATTTCGTTATCGAGTCACAAACCGTTCAGATGACCATAGTTCCAGAGCAGTACCACTGCGCTCTTCTTATTCAGTTTCTTCCAGTACTTGCCATCTTTCAGACGAATGACCTGTCTTATTGGTTCAGGCACGAAAGCTCCAGCTCCTCTGAAAAGGCTGCAAAGGTTTCTTCAGGGTGAAGAAGTTTAGCTGGGGCTTGAGCCGTGGAGGCTTCTCTGGAATAACTGCGGCTTCGCTCTCAGGTGTGGGAAAGCGTCTGAAGTAGATGTCAGGATGGGATCTCTGGAACTGAGAGGAAAAATATGCAATTAATAACCAGAATCGAGGTTATAGGCTAGGTCAGTTCTGACCTGAAATAAATAAAATGTTGCGCCAACTGGCTGCAAAAAACTAAGGATAACATTTATGCTGAACTGATGTAAGTGATGTAAACTGATTGTTAGAATATTTTTAATGAAATCCCTTTGGTAGCTATTTGTATGAGGAAGGACAATTTTCTAGCCAACGAGACGCTGTCAAACAATTAAACCCATATTGAGCGCAAGTTAATCTGAATTAATAAAAGCCAGATAAGAAAACAATATAAACTTCAACAGGATGCATGTATTACTTTTAAATAATGCAATAGCAGTATCTCCTTAATGTCATATTTAGTTTACTGTAAGCTGCATTCAATTGTGTAATCCTGAGGGAGAATGCAGAGAAGTAGTGTTTAGAACACATGCTACATTCTCAGCACTGCAGTGACACTGATGTGGTGGTGGTGTGTTAGTGTGAGTTGTGCTGTTACAAGTGGACTGGACACAGCAGTGCTGCTGGAGCTGTTAAACACTGTGTTCACTCACTTGCACTCTATTAAACACATTTACCATACTGTTCCACCTTGTAGACAAAGTCAGAGACAGTGGCTTATCTGTTGTTGTAGTTTGTGTTACTCATCCCCTAATCCTTCATCACTGCTCACTGGATGCAGCCTACAGGATGCTGGTGGCTGGACATTTTTGGCAAGTGGAAAATTCAGTCCAGCAGTGACACTAAGGTGTTTAACAACTCCAGCAGCACTGCTGTGACTGATCCACTCATACCAGCACAACACATACTAACACAACACCACCACTTCACTATCACTGCAGTGCTGAGAATGATCCACCACCCAAATAGTACCTGATCTGTGGGGGTCCTGACCATTAGAGAACAGAGTAAAGGGGATGAACAAAGTATGTAGAAAACTTCCTGTAGAGCACTTTGTAATTCTACTATTAAGGACTGTAGTCCATTAATATATACAGTGGGGCAAAAAAGTATTTGGTCAGCCACTGATTGTGCAGGTTCTCCTACTTAGAAAGATGAGAAGGTCTATAATTTTCTCATAGTACACTTCAACTATGAGAGACAAAATGAGAAAAAAAATCCAGGAAATCACATTGTAAGATTTTTAAAGATTTAAATTGTAAATTTGGGTGGAAAATTAGTATTGGGTCCAATAAATCTCATTACTCAATTACTTTGTAAATCACCTTTGTTAGCAATGACAGAGGCAAACATTTCCTTAAGTCGTTTCACCAGGTTGGCACAACACTGTAGCTGGTATTTTGTTTGGCCCATTCCTCCCTGCAGACTCATTCTAGAGCAGTGATTTTTTGGGGCAACACGGACTTTCAACTCACTCCACAGAATTTTTCTATGGGGTGGGTCTGAGACTGGCTAGGGCACTCCAGGACCGTGAAATGCTTTTTAATGTAGCCACTCCTTCGTTGCCCAAGCGGTGGTTTTTGGGATCATTGGTCATGCTGAGACCCAGCCCGTTCCATCTTCAATGCGTCTCACTGATGGAAGGAGGATTTTGGCTTAAATCTCATGATACAATGGCCCCGTTCATTCTCCCCTTAACACGGATCAGTCGTTCTGTCCCCTTTTGCAGAAACACAGCCCCAAACATATGTTTCCACCCCCATGCTTCACCTTAGGGCATGGCGCAACTCAGGATTCTTTCTTTCCTCCAAACACGGCAAGTTGGAGTTTGTAGTCTTATGTACAATTGCCTTCCCCACATTGATTTTTCCACCAACTGCTTGTCCTATTGTTAATTTACTTTTTCCAGCCGGTGCAGGTCTACAATTTTCTTCCTAGGTGTCCTTCCGACAAGCTCTTTGGGTCTTGGCCATGGTTGAGTTTGAGTCTGACTGTTTGGAGGCTGTGGACATGTGTCTGTTATACATATAACAGTGGAGGACATAAAGAGCTTCTTAAAGAAGAGTTTACAGATCTGTGGAGAGCCAGAAATTCTTGCTTGTTTGTGGGTGACCACTACTTATTTTCCACATAATTTACAATTAAATTCTATAAAAATCCTACAATGTGATTTTCTGGATTTTTTTTCCTCATTTTGTCTCTCATAGTTGAAGTGTAGCTATGATGAAAATTACAGACCTCTCTCATCTTTCTAAGTAGGAGAACTTGCACAATCAGTGGCTGACTAAATACTTTTTTGTCCCACTGTATGGCAGTTGTAAGCACTGCATCACATACAGCTTCCCCCTGACAAAATGCTTTCTTAATCCATTCCCTGATCTACATAATGCAGAGGCGGGAGGCTACAGCAAAACTCAGTACACTCTTTTACCATACAGGTGCAATCCAAACTAGCCCCAATTCAGCAATATATTTTGCCAGAGACAATGCAGTATGCAGTGCGGTTGATTTATATATCTGTGAATGTCTTTCACAGTAGTTTGCTTCCTGTAATTACCCCCAGTTAACACCTATAGTGACTTAACATTTCAGCCAGGGACGGTATTAAGCAAACTGTTCAAATACCACTCAAAAATATAGAAAATTCTAAAAGATTCACAATCTTAAGCACCGCTGTTCAATGCATTCAGTATTCAGACCCTTTCATGTTTTTCACATTTTATGTTGAAGCTAAAACAAATTTTAAAAAATCCAATTTTCCCCATCAATCTACACTCAATACCCCATAATGAGAAAGTGAAAACAGAATTTTAGAAAATTTAGCAAAGTTATTTAAAAGCAAAAACTAAACTTTCACATGGACACTTGAAATTTAGCTCTGGGGCCTCCCATTTCCCTTGGTCATCTCTGAGATGTTTCTTTACCACTCGTGGTCAATTCAGTTGTTTGGACATGATTTTGAAAGACAAACACCTGACTATATAAAGTCTCACAGCTAACAGTGCATATCAGATCAAAAAGCAAGCCACGAAACTTCCAGAAGGTCAACCATCACTGCAGCACTCCACCAATCTGGGCTAGACAGACGCCTCTCCTCAGTAAAAGACACATGAAAGCCCGTCTGGAAATTTTAGGTGCTTTTTTGCAAACTCCAGATGGGTGTTTACTGAGGAGAGGCTTCTGTTTTGACATTCTGACATAAAGCCCAGATTGGTAGAGTGCTGCAGTGATGGCTGACCTTCTGGAAGGTTCTCCCATCTGCACATAGGATCTTTGGAGATCAGCCAGAGTGACCATTGACTTCTTTCTCACTACTCTTAACAAGGCCCTTCTCGTCCAATTACTTAGTTTGGAGGGGCGGCCAGTTCTAGGATGGGTCCTGGTTGTTCCAAACTTCTTCCACTGAAGAATTATGAAGGCCACTGTGCTCTTGGGAAATTTCAGTCCAGCAGAAAGTTTTTGTAGCCTTCTCCAGATCTGTCCCTCTACACAATCCCATCTCTGAGCTTTACAGGCAGTCCTTTCGTATTCATGGTTTGGTTTTTGCTCTGATACACACTGTAAGCTGTGAGATCTAACACAGTGAGACCTAACCTGTTATATAAACAGGTGTGTCTTTCCAAATCATGTCCAATCAATTGAATTTACCACAGGTAGACTGCAAACAAGATGTACAAACATCTCAAAGATGATCAAGAGTAATGGTAGGCCCCCACAGCTAAATTGTCACAGCAAAGGGTCCGAATACTTATGTTTTTAAAATTTCACTTCCTCATTACAGGGTATTGAGTGCAGACTGATGGGGAAAACTTGATTTAAAAAAACAAACAAAAAAAAACTTATTTTGGCACAAGGCCTCAGCATAACAAAATGTGAAAAACGAAAAGGTCTGAAGACTTTCCAAATGCATTGTATGTAATGTGGATCTTTTTCCTCAAGTATAATGTGTGTCTCCTTTGTCTGCTGGGTTCCTTTGATCTATTTTAAGGGCTTAAAATGTATGAAAATCTGATGATGTTTCAGGTCATATATGTGCAGAAATATAGAAAGTTCTAAATGGTTCACAAACTTTCAAGAACCACTGTAGGTAAAGCTGCTTAAAGTCGATTAGAAAAAAAAATCAGTTTGCCCCAGTAAAGGCATCGCTTCCCTTGTGACACAGCAGTCACACTTGACGTCAAACTATATATGCAAAGGTAGATTTGAGGAATTAAATTTAAATCAGATTCAAATTGAAGCCGTTGAACCTTCGAAGCATGCTGTTAAGTTTATGTGTCAGGAAGTAAATCAATTTGTACTGCGTCATTCAATGCCATTTTATCATGGCGACAGTAAAGTTATATTTCCCGTTTGTCTTACGTCGACGTGTTTCTAAAGTTGTGTTTAACTGGATTCGATGGGCTGCGTACACTGCTTGTTATTACCAATTAAGTGGTAAATATGTCAGGTAAACTATGCTGTGAGTGATAGGACGACCCCTGTCCTGTCAAAAAGTCTACATTTTGAATTATAATTGTGAAAATCCTGGAAGATTTTCCTGGTTCACATGCTCAGCATGCACAGTGCTACTAATAGGTAATGCAAAACACTCTCTCCAGTCTCCACTGGAAAGGAGGTTACAGAAAGCTCTGTATAAAAACCACTTATATGCTGAGATTGTCGCATTAGGTCAGATATAGGTGATTAATCCACACTGACTAGTTGCAATTATAGTGTTTGTAATCCCCCAAGCAAAAGTGAATTACTGAGACACTTGTGAAATCAACTCACTTTGCCATGCCACACTGTGCTGAATATCACTCGATTGACTGTAATTAATACAAGTGTTTGCTCAGTACATATACATACATAACAAATATGGCCCAAACATATTTCATAAACTTTATGTCCATCTCTAAATTATAATGAGCAATCTATGTACAATACTGTGAAAAAGTCCTAGGCATACTATATTTTAAGTTCATATTTTGCTTATTTCAGTTTTAGTGGTCATTGCACTTTGTAGTTCTACAATTATAGACTGTAGTCCATCTGTTTCTCTACTTACTTCGTTAGCTTTACTCTGTTCTCTAATGAACAGGACCCCCACAGGGCCAGCACAGATCAGGTACTATTGGGTAGTTGTGTTCTGCGGGTATGAGTGGACAAAATACAACAGTGCTGCTGGAGTTTTAAACACCCCAGTGTCATTGCTGGAACGAAAACAGTCCACCAACCAAAAAGGTCCAGCCACCAGCATCCGGTACTGATCTTAGATGGGAATCTTAGAACAAAAAGCATGTATTGAAAGTATACTGTGAGAATATACAGTGGGGCAAAAAAGTATTTAGTCAGTCACTGATTGTGCAAGTTCTCCTACTTAGAAAGATGAGAGAGGTCTGTAATTTTCATCATAGGTACACTTTAACTATGAGAGATAAAATGAGAAAAAAAATCCAGGGGGGAAATCACATTGTAGGATTTTAAAACAATTTAATTGTAAATCATGGTGAGAAAATCTGTATTTGGTTCACCACAAAACAAGCAAAGATTTCTGGTTCTCACAGACCTGTAACTTCTTTAACAGCTCTTCTGTCCTCCACTTGTTCCACCTGTATTAATGGCACCTGTTGACCTCGTTTATCTGTATAAAGACACCTGTCCACAGAATTCAAACAGTCAGACTCCAAACTCAAAACCATGGCAAGTCCCAAAGAGCATCGAAGGACACAGGAGACCTGAAGCAGCGGGAGGCAGAAGAGTGAATCTACAATAGGCAAGACAGCTTGGTGTGAAGAAATCAACTGTGGGGAGCAATTAAGAGAAAGTGAAGACATACAAGACCACTGATCATCTCCCTCGAGTGGGGCTCCACGGCAAGATTCTCATCCCATGGGGGTCGAAACGAAATTCTCATGAGAACGGTGAGACAGAAATCCCAGAACTTGCCACGGAGAGGGACTGATGAATACCTTTGCAGAGAGTGGGACCAAAGTAACAAGGCTACCATTCAGTAAACACATACGCCGAGAGGGACTCAGATTCATGCAGTGCCCGCGTTGTCCCCATGCTTAAGCCAGTACATGTCCAGTTGCCAGAGCAGCATTATGGATGATCCAGAAAGAGGAATTGGGAGAATATCATGTGGTCAGATGAAACCAAAATAGAAACTTTTTTGGTTTTTAAAATCAACTTGCCGTGTTTGGAGGAGGAAGAGAATTAGTTGCGCCACTTACCTAACGTGAAGCATGGGGGTGGAAACATTCATGTTTGGGACTTGTTTTCTGCAAAGGGGGACACGACATGATCCGTGTGAGGGAAGGATGAATTGGGCCCATTGTTATTGTGAGATTTTAAGGCCAAACCTCCTTCCTCAGTGAGATGATGGAAAACACGAAGGGATTGACTCTGTAAAAAGCATTCAATACCCTGGAGTGGCCTAGCCAGTCTCCAGACCTCAGCCTCATAGAAACTTTGTGGAGGGAGTTAAGAGTCCATGTTGCCCAGCAACAGCCCCAAAACATCACTGCTCTAGAGGAGATCTGCATGGAGGAATGGGCCAAAATACCAGCTACAGTGTGCGCCAACCTGCTGAAGACATACAGGAAACGTTTCACCTCTGTCATTGCCAACAAAGGTTATGTCAACAAAGTATTGAGTTGAACGAAATTTATTGACCAATTACTTATTTTCCATCATATTTTACAATTAAATTCTTTGAAAATGTGATTTCTGGATTTTTTTTTCTTATTTTGTCTCTCATAGTTGAAGTGTAGATATGATGAAAATTACAGACCTCTCTCATTTTTCTAAGTCGGAGAACTTGCACAACCAGTGACTGACTAAATACTTTTTTGCCCCACTGTACATGTGCTTTAAGAATAAATAACCTTAACTGAATATATTAGGTTATGTGTGATTTAATATTTAAACAGTTGTTCGGACCAGTGAACTTTCTGGTTCAATAAATTTCAATGGAAAAACGTTAAAGTTGAACCCTGTTTGTTTTACTCAATAAGAAGTTTTGTATGAGTTACAGTGTTCATTCTAGTGGAGTTTGGAAGCAAAAGACATGTCAGAGTGGGGTGGGGGCTCAAAAACATTGTTATTTACAAAAGGAGGCGTGGCAGAAAAAGTTAGAAAACGACTGGACTAAGCAATAGTAGTGCATACTAACTAGAGCCGAGTAATATCTGGAAAATAAATGATAAATTCTAAATTCTAAAATAATCAAAAAATAAAATAATCACAATGTCACACATCTCTCACTGACCACTTTCCACACTTAACAGTCAATAGCACACGTTAACGAGGAATAACACACTATGCCACTGGTTTATGATTTATGGATTCAGTCAAAGTGTTCATATATGCAAAACTAGTGAGAGTCTATTGGGCAGGGGTTTGGGGATTGCATTATTGGAATGATATGCAATATAACGTCCTTGCAGGGCAAATCGCAGGTGATTAAAAGAGATGTGAAGGCATGGATAGAACTGTTATAATCATTCATTCACTTTCTTATCTGATTAATACGATTAATAATATGATTTATTAATCTAACGTGAATATATGACGGTTAATAGAGGAAACAAGTCATGGAATAGCCTACTTCTAATATTTAAAAATGGTGTCAATTTCAATTACATTCGACCCACTTCACCTTTTGCAAAATAAAATGTCCTCATTTCAAATACATCATGCAATAATATCACGGAGACGGAGGAATTCGGAACTAAAACAGCCTACTTCTCTTGTACCACTGTCCGATTTATAGTGTGTTCAGAATGTATGCCTTTGAAACATGGTTGCCACAAATAAATAATCAGAATATTGTGAAAGATGGAAGAGAAAAAAAAATATTTAAAAGAAAAAAATGTATAAAGTAGCTTACTAACCTTGTATGTAATCAAACCCAACATAAACTTTGGTTTGCATTCAGTCATTTGGCAGATGCTCTTACTCAGACTGACTCACAGTGTGCAAGCAGATGACGAACCCCTGATGCAAATACTTGCTGATCTATAATTATTCATAACTAGTCAAATTAGAAATGAACGCTGCTCAGAGACAAACATGCACATTCTCAGTTTGAAACTAAGGCCACATGAAACGATTGAGGTTAAGTTGACAAAAACACATACAAAGAACAGGAACTACAAAATTGCAAAAAATAGAAGAAGGATTAACATAGGTATTTTTTGAAGTACCAACAGTAGCAGCTTTGTAGAGGTGGGATTTGAGCCCTGGACCTTCTGGTCCAGAAATCCCACAACTACACAGAGGGACCTGATGAATGACCTGCAGAGAGCTGGGACCAAAGTAACAAAGGCTACCATCAGTAACACACTACGCCGAGAGGGACTCAGATCCTGCAGTGCCAGGCCTGTCCCCCAAAACCAAAACTTCCTTCCATCAGCGAGAGCATTGAAGATGGAACGTGGCTAGGTCTTCCAGCATGACAATGATCCCAAACACAACGGGCAACGAAGGAGTGGCTCCCTAAAAAGCATTTCAAGGTCCTGGAGTGGCCTAGCCAGTCTCCAGACCTCAACCCCATAGAAAATTTGTGGAGGGAGTTGAAAGTCCATGTTGCCCAGCGACAGCTACAGTGTGTGCAAACCTGGTGAAGACTTACAGGAAACGTTTGACCTCTGTCATTGCCAACAAAGGTTATGTTACAAAGTATTGAGTTGAACTTTTGTTATTGATCAAATACTTATTTTCCACCATAATTTACAATTAAATTTTTTTAAATCCTACAACGTGATTTCCTGGATTTTTTTTCCTCATTTTGTCTCTCATGTTGAAGTTACCTATGATGAAAATTAAGACCTTCTCATATTTCTAAGTAGGAGAACCTTTGCACAAGCAGTGGCTGACTAAAGACTTTTCTGCCCCATGTAAACGCAGCACCTGTGAAACAGCTACCAAACACTTTGGGGAAAAACTTAAAATACAGCTATATTCGTTCACCCAGTTGCGGTGAGATGTTTTCTGGAAGGGCTGATACGAGACTGCAGAAACGTCGGTCAGCAACAACAGGGACGACACCGGTTTGCAGCATGGATGGAACGAGAGTAAGAGGGAGTTGAGAGAAGAGACTCGGAGAGGGTTCTCAAGAGAGTAGCTGCGGCAGAGGGAACATGATGGAGAAAAAAAGTCTTGTCGATGGGAAAGTGAGAGATTAGTCGAGTTACAAAAAATGGGTGAGGACAGTTTCAGTTTAAGTTTCCTTTGATGTCATGTTAGAGAAGGAGTTGAAGCGGGTTGTTTCGAAGCAGTGGCAAGAAGAAAGATATAAAAAAAAAAAAAGTTATGAAACATGAAGAGGATTTACTGTTAAGGTTGGACTTGGACAGAGTTCTTGGCGAAGATGAACATCAAGGCTGTAACTGCTGTGTGAGCTGGAGGTGATAAGAGTGTGTGGACGTGTGTTCAAAAGAACCAAAGAGGGCAGATGGACCATGGCATGATTTCATCAGTAGGGGGGAATAGGGAGGGTTCAACAGAAACTAAAGGACTGCCATCTTCCGGAAATGAGCTAAGAAGACAATCAACAAATTGAGTCTCATCAGTAAAGCTGCCAAGTGGACCAGCAAGTCGATAGATCACGATGAAGTTTGTAACACTTGAGCACAGCGACAGCATGCAATTCAAAAGAGGAAATGAAAAGTTCAGGCAACGAGGAAGGTAGAAAGGCCCAGATTGAGGAAATAAGCAGCCCTGCCCCCCACCCCACTCCGACCACAAGTTCTTGAGAAAGCTGAGAAGAATACAGCAGGGGTTGTTGTCTTTCCTGAGGTAATTCAAATCTCAATGCGTGTGTTTACATGCACTTAACACTTTTAAACCCCTGCTGTTAAAGTGTTAAGAAATTATAATAGGAAATATTTACATTTACATTTACCGCATTTAGCAGACGCCCTTATCCAGAGCGACTTACAATTGGTACAGTCTTACAATCCAAGCAATTGTGGGTTAAGGGTCTTGCTCAAGGACCCAACAGTGGCAGCTTGGCAGAGGTGGGATTTGAACCCTGGACCTTTTGGTCCATAGATCAGTACCTTAACCGCTAGGCTACCACAGTCCCAATCTGTCTTTTTACTCTGGACGCTGCGGCTGTTAACAGGCGGTCACCTCAACGGCCAATCAATGCTGCAGATCCACGAGCAGAGGCCAGAGTTAAAAAATTAACAAGCTGCAAATGGCATTTGTAAGTCTATGTCCCAGTCCTATTGTAAGTAGTACTCATTTGTTCATCATCCACTACCTGTATATTCTCTCTAACCTATAACTACATAAACTGGTTCACATTCACTCTTTGCATCTCTGTTTCATCTGGCTGATCTTACGTGTTGTTCGTAATACTGTCTATCCATGCATTTTTGGCTTCAGTTAAACAAAAGTATCAGGTCCATCCTCTTAAGTGTTACGGCTTTCCCCTACACAGGGTTGTAATAGTACATTACTGTATTTTCTATAATTATTGACTTATATGAATTTCCATAAATTAAAAATGCAGTGGAATAAGGGATGTTGTATAGATGGTAGCGTTCCACTTGTGTTTTCAGTGATATCTTATATCATTTGGATGCATTTTTCTTGTGAAAATACTCCTATCTTTAGTTTTGTCCTATGTGGACAAAACTAAAATTACACGCAGTCCAGAGGTAATTTCCTCTTTTACTTTTCCATCCAGGTCGGCCATGTCTGTGTTTTTCTCTCCTTCTCTGAGAAAATACAGGCAGATTTACCGATACCTCCTGTTTTTCACCATTTTCAGTGCTCTGAAAATTTTAGTCCAGATTTTATAGGCAGATGATGCCTCCTGAGAGAGGATTAAAAAAAATAAAACATAAAATAAAAAATAAAAAAATAGTTGATATTTGCTTTAGCTCTTCTAGCATTTGAATGAAAAGAAAATTATGAACATTACAATTATACAAATGGATGTTTTAAAAGGTCAGTGCACTATTTAATTGGACTGGATGTCAGGAGAACTCTATTCTCACATCACTTGAACAGCCACGAAGGAGGAAAAAAGTACGAAAACCAAACAGCACCAGCTGAATAAAGGGGCAATATTCACTCACCTGTCACTTTATTAGGTACACCTTGTTTGTACACTCATTTAAAATGTTATCAGTTCCACTTACCATACAGAAGCACTTTGGAGTTCTACAATTGCATATTGTAGTCCATCTGTTTCTCTACATACTTTGTTATATCAAATTTATATTTCAGTGAACTGTATTCATGTTCTGTTAGACTATGAGAAGCCTGCGCCTTAATGAATGTACCACATCCTCACTGGTACGATCTGAAAGCATTCCATTTGGTCAGAAACCGTTTCTTTCCAGCATTCTCTTCTGATATCACTTCTGTGTTATCTCCTGTTTCTGTGGCCATTTGAGACACGACAAGTGACACCTCCTGCTTCCTCTGGCCATCATTTGATATCAAGGAAAACAAGACTCTTTGTAAACTGTTTGAGGCGAAAATCTCCGGTAAAAATACAACAAAGTTTAAACGACATCTGTAGGCATGTCGTCCTGAAACTGCGGTCAAGCTATCAGCACCTAAATAGCAAATAAAGTAGGGATTAACATGTTTTCAGTTCGTGACGTAGGACTGTGGTAGCCTAGCGGGTAAGGTACTGGACTATGGACGAGAAGGTCCAGGGTTCAAATCCCGCCTCTGCCAAGCTGCCACTGTTGGGTCCTTGAGCAAGGCCCTTAACCCACAATTGCTTGGATTGTAAGACTGTACCAATTGTAAGTCGCTCTGGATAAGGGCGTCTGCTCAATGCTGTAAGTGTGACATGGATATGTTTTAACTTTGTCTAAAAAGTGTTCATATTATATTTAAGGAGTATTCGCGTAACATAACTCCGTTTTATACTTCAATTATGAAGAAACGCATACAGTGGTGTGAAAAAGTGGGGTGTGACCTGAGCTTATATCTTAATGAGATCTTATAATATATCATTCATTCCAACTTGATTCTATTCTACAATATCTCACGAGTGTCCACAGATCTATAGTGGAAATTGAGTAATAACCACTTTAATGTTTACTTTTATTATCAATGCATGCAGAGGTTTCATCTTAAAAGGCAGGACAAGATGGCACAGAGGGATTTTGTTATGACATCCAAACTGAGCTCTGATTGGATTTGGTGATTTGGTGTCTCATTTATTAAAATGAGTTTTATCAGTGGCAAAAAAAAGTGTACCATCAGCATTATATATCACTATCGGTCACTCTGCTCTCGAAATATCAGCATTGGCCATTAACAAACCCATATCGCTCAACCAATAACGGTTCAAATCCAGAGGTTTGGTGCACTCTAGTGCTACTGCAGGGTAACTGCCATGTATGCATCATGCGGGAAGTCTTATCCTTCATGGCTTTTATTCTTACAGGCTTTACAGGGAGACTAATGGGAATGCAAGAATACCTAATTTCTGAAGAATCTCCAGGTTAAACAATGCTATGTATTTACTTTTTAATGGAAAAATTGTCTTCACTGTGGCTTTAAGCAAAGTGAGCTATCTGTCTAACATAATCCTGATCCTTGTGATCAACCTTCCCATTACTAATTTTAATTCAAATAATCTTTTTCCAGAGTTATATGAAATAGCAGCAATTATATTTCTTGATCATATTCATTTTCCTTGTAAATACATATCATTTGTAACCACAACTGGCATGTGCCAGGACGATTTGATCATCTCTACACAATCTCACACTGCCATGACTGACTCCAATTATAATACAGTCTTAATCAGGCAGACTTGCTATTTAACACTTTAATTCACACACTGCAATGATAAATGATTGGATTTTTGTTTAGATTTTGATTTTTGTTAAGGCGAAAGTCTCAAGTTATATTAGGTAGCTAGTAAAAAAGGTTCATGTACAGTTTGGCAAAAAAGTATTTAGCCAGCCACTGATTGTGCAAGTTCTCCTACTTAGAAAGATGAGAGAGGTCTGTAATTTTCATCATAGGTACACTTCAACTATGAGAGACGAAATGAGGAAAAACATCCGGGAAATCACATTGTAGGATTTTTAAAGAATTTAATTGTAAATCATGGTGGAAAATAAGTATTTGGTCACCCACAAACAAGCAAGATTTCTGGCTCTCACAGACCTGTAACTTCTTCTTTAAGAAGCTCTTCTGTCCTCCACTCGTTACCTGTATTAATGGCACCTGTTTGACCTCGTTATCTGTATAAAAGACACCTGTCCGCACGCCGTCAAACAGTCAGCCTTCCAAACCAAAAACCTGGCCAAGACCAAAGGCTGTCGAAGGACAACCAGGAAGAAAATTGCTAGACCTGCACCAGGCTGGGAAAAGTGAATCTACATACTTGAACTTTTGTAATTGCCCAAATACTTATTTTCACCATGATTTACAATTAAATTCTTTAAAAATCCTACAATGTGATTTCCCGGATTTTTTTTCTCATTTCGTCTCTCATAGTTGAAGTGTACCAATGATGAAAATTACAGACCTCTCTCATCTTTCTAACTAGGAGAACTTGCACAATCAGGGGCTGACTAAATACTTTTTTGCCCCACTGTATTTATTTGTTTAGTTATGTTGCGGTTAAGTATAAGGCCAAAGTGTTTTTTTATAGTGAGTGGCTATTCAAATGATTAAATAAGTGTATTTGGACTACTTGAGATACTGTTTTATTGTCTTTATTTTGGAGGCCTATTGAATGTTTAGTTTCAAAGTATGAACAATAACAATCAATAAATTAATTATTAATAAATCCTTTTCAAGATTGCAATGAATCTTAAATGATTTTGGCACGGAAACATGCTTTCAGTGCCACTAGGTTTATGGGGCTGGCGCATTAAGAAAGGACTTTTTAAACTATCTAACACTATGGCTTAAATACTTCAGTCAACTCAAATAATCGTGGTAAGGAAATGATGTTCTAACACAGGTACGTGCCGTGTAAAGTCTGCATCACGTTCTTCTCAGTTCCCTGCTCTCTTCTGAAATACCTGCTCACGCTATAAATATGCAAGAATATGTTGCGCTGTCACAATAAACGAGTTTGAGTGCAAGAGGGAGAAAGTGGGAACGACACAGAGCGTGGGGTCAAGAGCGAAGTAATGCACTGCACTCAACTCTACAGTGATATCTTAAATAGTGAAAAATGTAGAAAATCAACATGTGGTGGTCAATATTGACATTAAATAAATCAGTGTATGGGAAACACTGCAGTATCTTGATTATTTAGTCAATACTGGTACACGATAGTATCCCAAACAGCATTGTGAAGTACGGGATATAATATGGTGTTCAGACAACATCCAGACGGCATACCTCGTACCTGCACCCAGCAAACCAGCCTATAAAACATCTACGGCATCCAAATGCTCATAGTAGCTCTTACCTGTTTCAGTTTCTTCTTTTTGTCCCTGATGGACATGACCTTATCGTGAATGATGCTTTCCAGTAGCTCGACTATAGCTCCCTGAGAGCCTGTGACTCGCTGCTCCTCAAACTCCTGCTTGCTGATTTGTCTGCAGTAAGCGTGCGGTGGAGATTCCAGTGTGGTGTCTGCGTCTGCACCAGCATACTTTATCTAAAAAACACAAAAGAATTGTAGATGTAATCAGCCAATGTAAGCACTAATCCAAATCCATTCATTTGTAACTAGAAATGAAGGCTGTTACGATACACTCTGCTCACGATTCGATTCACGGATTTTCTCACTATTATTGATTTGACATTTTGACAAAAGACACTAAGTTCTGTAGTGTACATAATGCAACACTATGCCCGTTTACCTGTATAAGGTTTTTTAACAATAAAACTTTAGTTCCATGCCATTAAAAGAAATGACTGGAAACATTAGGTTTAAAATTGTAAACAAAATGCCCTATTCTATCAGTGCAATACCTCTGTATAATATTTCTTTTTATTCTATTAGTGTAATACTAACTATTAAGTGTGTTTAACTGACTTTGTCTGTGTGACTGTCATACTGTTTCAGTGTAGATTTGCACTGTTCTGGAGCAGCGATCCTAATTTCATTGTATAAATGTACAATGACAATAAAAGCATTACTTTTTCTTACTGCAGCTTCACCGTATATTAAATAATCAGGGGAAAACATTCCTTTTTTATTTCTGAAGAATAACAACTCAATAATGTGTACTTATCCTGTATAAAACTTTAAACAGACAAACTTTAGTCCCCTGCAATTCAAAGAAATTAGGATTCTCACTGAGAACGGGATATACATCTGAGAGTATATAACTGTGCCATCTGGTGTTCAAAAATGGAATGGCATTAGATGCAGAAATCAAGGATTTATAATCCAGTCAGACTGACAATGCATAGTCCCATTTCACACCATTTTTCATCCCTACTTGTACTAAAATAAATCTCATTTTTAAAAAGTCTTACTGTGAGGGTTTAATGGAGAGTAGTCCAATTTGCTCACACACCACAGACCCAGAGTTGGGAACTCATTACAAGCCAGGATGGTTTTGTGAACCAACCC